>JBAMCP010000193.1:0-78691 GCA_037075105.1 Lissocephala sabroskyi
AAGTATGCAATGAGTTTTAGCGGCTTAAAGCCGGTGGCAGCACATGTTGCTAAGCAATGTTTAGCTACATTGCTGCTATACATTGCAACGTTTTCAAAGCATTTGTTGCCCAAAGCTGAATTGGAGACTTCGAAATGAAGATTTTGAGGAGGCACCTGCACCGCCATTGCTTTGTCTCGTATGAACAGTTGTGCGTGCGTGCGTTAAAATATAGGGGGGAAAAAAATACTAAGCAATAATTATATTTATAATAAATTCCAGGTGGATGTGGTCGAGACATCCTCTTTTCCCCGCGCTTTTTATCCCGCCAAATTTCGCCGCGCTTTTTCCGAATTTTCAGGTTTCGTGCTCAAATTTTCCCGCGCTTTTTTCCTCGCCAAATTTTGTTTTCAAGTCGAATTTTGGCAGAACCTCAATTGCAGAATAACAACAATTGGTATTTATAAATTAACCAATCCGAACAAAAAGGACAAGGAAACGAATGGTAAGTGCTATCAATTAAGGATCTATTAGGACCAAAAAACAGAGACTATAGGCCGAGTCCTTAAATTACGGCCCACAGCAGCAGGTGTGTGTGGTGGAATGGGCGGGGCATCAGAGTCGTAAAGAATCCACAAAAAACATTAAAATTTCTAATCTAACTTTCATTTTTTTTAGTTTCTGCTTAGATGTGCAGGGTATAATAAAGTCGTGCAAGCTAGACCGGCGACTTTTTGTATCGTTTATTCGGGTAATGGGAATCGAAAGTCCTCGACAAAATCAAATGGCAGGAAGGAAGGGGCCCCTACAAAGTAGAAGTCGAAAAGCAACAACAAATTGCTTGGATTTTATCGATGAAAACGACAATGCCCATGACGGGAGGCAGCCACTGGACTTGGGATAATGCCACTGACCACAAACTTCGAGCACAACACTGGCCCGGCCTAGGAGAGTACATTTTTGCTGAACAAATACTCGAAAATAAGCCACATCGGCTGAGGGAGGAACGGGGCAGCTGGCGGGTAGCATAATCTATGCAAATCCAGAGGAAAAACTCATTTCGTGGATTTAAAGTTGATAAAAGTGCTCTGCAGCCTTTCAGGCGCCTTTGTCGCCGGGTCGCTCGGCGCGACAGCAGCAACAGCAGCGAGAATGACAAGTAAAAAAGTTTTGCGGCCGACAAATCAGCGTGGGCTTTTGGCAAAAAATAAAATCAAAAGTACACGAGTGTTTTGACCGGGTCGAGGAAATATTGGCGGTTTTCCCAGCCCCTCTGCCTCGCTTTAAGTTTTCCTAACACTTTACGTGTCGAGTCGCTGACGGCGGCGTGGGTAATTCGCCTGGCAGTGGTGCTGTTGTTGCTGCCGGCGCTGAGGGATCTTGGTCCTTTATTTCATTTTCGTTTTTGCTGCCGTTGGCGGCTCATTGTCATGCCGGAATCTCTTTATTTTTGTTGTTTTCATTTGTTTTGTTTTTATGTTTTTTGATGATTTTTGTTTTAAAAAACGTCCCACGTACTTACTTATTTTATTTGAATTCACTTTACCGTCCATTACGAGGGGGCAGTGCGGCTCCTGCTGTTCCTGTCGCTGCTGTCTTTCATTGTCATACAGCGTGTTTGCCGCTTTTAGCGTTTTTTTTTCTCAATGGCCTGCCCCCGGGGTCATTAAAATTTACAACTTGACTCGTCACAAAGTTTAGCAGTTTCTACAAATGCTGCTTTTGTTGTTGCTGCTGCTGTTGCTGTTGATGCTGTTGCTGCTGCCGTTGCCACCGCATTCATTAAATGTTTTTGCTTGGTGGATTTCTGTTTGTGCGCCCAAATGGCCGGCCGGCTAGCGAAAGTGCAATTATTTCTATTGTATTGGCTGGCAGAGACTTTCGTTTAATTAAGATCCTGGGCAGCAACAATTTCAGGAGCACCAACATCTGCCAAGTGGATGGACGTATTGTTCCCTGGCCACTTCAGTTAGATGAATTTTTGCATAAAATTGAACCTGAACCTTGTGACCCTGCTGGCCAGGTTCCTGGGTCAGGCACCCTGTGGGTTGCTTAGTTCAATGACTGCATTCGTATGGCCGCGAGCCTAAAGTCCTTTGCCCTGCATCCTCATCGCGCTGAAAAGTGCAAATATTTCTCAAAAAACATTTGATAATGACAGCCAACAGCCGGAGACAGGCCCAATTGCTGGCTGGTTAGGCGAGCTGCTCAGTGGCAGGTTCATGGCCATCGATACCCGTCGAACTCAGCCGTGTCAGCATCTGTTTGCCGCCGGGTATCCTGGGGTGTGACTGGTTGCTCATTAAGCCCGCGGGCTAAGAGGACAGTGATCGTTTGCCAGGACACAGCTCAGTGCCTGCAGTTGGGCTTAGCGAGCTGGGGGCGCGTGTGGTCTGCATTTTGATTTTGGGTTGAACTTTATGCAAATGTTTTTCGAGATTCTATCCAATCAGCAGTTCATTTTTAAATAGGCGACTGGCGTTTTTTCGGGGGCCTTCATATCAGTTTAATTGGATTTTCACCCCTCGCCCTGCTTCGCTGGCGCATCGCCTCGGCATTCCATGGCAGCGAATGCTCTCCTTTCGATATTTTTTTTGGATGTTTGTCTTGCATTTGCTGTAGTCGATGAGAGGCGTGGCGGCTGCTGGGGCTTCGAATTTAATTGAAATTGTTTTGTGGCTTGGACAGCAGAATCGAAGGACTCGGCTGCCTCGTATGCTTGTCATGGTTGGCATCGCTCGAAACTTAATTGATTTTTAATGGTTGGATAGTAAATTGTGCTCTCCAGCTGGCCGGTCTTTAAAGGGGTTTGCCTAAAGCATGAATGCGAATCGGCTGCCAGGGGGAAAACTAATTTAATGTTTTCCCTGACTGCTCTGGGGTTTTTAAAAGAATAGAATTCAATCAAAAATTAAATAAAAAAATGATATTTTTATTCAATAATAAATATTTAATAAAAAATAATCAAGCGGAGGGGGCAGAGCTTTCACTCGAACTAACCCTGCCGTTCTGTGGGAGAAACTGCATCGGGCATAAATTCTGACATGCATTTTCTGTTGCATACTTTTAAGCGCACGGTGAATTAAAACTTGGCGCCGAAAGGGCTAAAGTAGCTTATCCAGTGGGAAAAATCTTCAAGACAACCGCGTGGACAGTTCTCGAAGAATATAATATAATAATCCATTAAAGAAGCTACGGAAAATGTTTCTATTATTGCTATTGGGAGTATTTCGAACATTGAGAGCTTGTAAGGTTTCATCAGCCCAAGGATTTCCATGATTGATTATCTGCGATCGAAAATAGTTCGTATAATTTAATTAATAAAAGAAAATTTCCAACTTTTTGCCATTTTGCCCACCGTGCACCGGCTGCACTGGCTCGCCTTCGTCATGTCGCGTGGGCTGCAGGTCTTCTGGATTAACATATATAATTAAAAAGTTGCGCGTTCTCTTTAATGCAGTTTTGTGCAGCCTGAAGTCTGCGGACTGCAAATATGGAAAAAGGCAGAGCCTTCCCTTCAGCTGGGCCGTACGGGCTGGCAGGTTTAAAGCCTTTGCGGCTCTAATGCTTTGGCCAAACTTCAAAACTTTTCACTTTGTGCCATTTTTCATTTGCGTCGCCTCGCACTCCCTGCCTTCTCGTCGTCTGGCTTTTTGCTTCACGGTTTTTTTTTAATGAAATCATAAAAGTTCAGTGAGCGGTGCGAGTGGTAACCACATTTGCCTTCTTATTTCCCAGCTGGCGGGCAGATGCCAACTTGGCTTGCATTTGTGGTTGCTCCCATCCGAGAACACACCCAGTCGTCAGGTGGCTTATGCGACTGGCCGGACATGTCTTTCCCCACACATGCCACATTGGTGGTCGTCACTCATACGCCGCGTAGCCAGGGGCGCGTTTTTTCTTGCATTAATTAGGGCGCGGGTCAAGTTGCGTGCGGACATGCAATGCAGGTCCTGCTGACTTAGAGCTGCTGCCTATCCGGACTTCAATTAGATCAGAAACTATAGCAGATTTGTGTGCTAAATTCCCCAGCCCCAAAGAGAACGGAAAGAAACTTTAAGCCTGTCAAATGAGATTGCATTCGAAGTTGCCATGCATTTTGAACAAACGTCAAACTTTGCCATTTGCCCGGACAGCAGTCGGCTACAATATACGATGACTTGTCCAAGAGTTCTTCGTAGCTCGCCAGGTGACAGCGAAGCCAGGCTGGACCGCCGGGACCTGCTGGTGTTGCAGTTATCACAACGAATTATGGCCAACGACTTGACAAAAGCTGACAACCTGGCGCTGCCCCCATTGGTGAGGGCAGAATCGCTAAAAGCGCATTTCATTTGGGGCCATGGAACTTTAGAAAATCATTTGAGATACGCAGACTCGTCCTGGCCCGAAAAGAAAGTTCGTAATGATTGAGCTGCCGAAGGCCAAATAACTTTAGCCATCCTTTTGGGTGAACAAATTGCGGGAACCAGCAGGGGGCTCGGAGGTTCCATTTAAGTTTACAAATCTTTTCTCTTTTCTAATTATTATAAATTATGCAGCCAACGCTCCTTGAGCGGCAGCGGAAGGGCCCCGGAAGTGGCACGCATTGTTCACTTGCTGTGGGGGAATTCCATCTCGTCGTTCTCTCCACGTGCGACTAATGCTGCTAATTGACAAATGATGATGAAGTGTGTCGGAAACAGTCCCGTCCTGAAGCAGGAGCTGCCCAGGTGGATCGTCTTGTCCAATTTTCATGCAGATTTTTTTGTACAAAACGCCGACGCCAACACACTGACCTGTGGGGGCGACGACGGAAGCGGATGTTGCCTGCCAACACGAATGACGGGCAGAAAACGCGGCGGTTGCCTTTGGGCGGGGGTTTTGATTTATGGAGTGCCAAAAAAAAGTAGGTCGGATGGGTTTTTAGTGTGGCTTGGCTGGCAGGGAGGACGCGTCGGCGTTGAAATTTTTTAACGAAATAAGCGAAAATTAAAAAGGTCATTTTATGAAATATTTAATAAAATTTGGACCGGTTAAAAGTTAACAGCCTGCCAGAGACTGCGGCTCGTCAATTTGGCCGGGTCCCTCCGATGTCTCATCAATTATGTACGAAGCGTTTCATTCGGGCTTCAGTTTTGCTTAATTTCATCTTTAATATCGAGCCGTCTCCCTGAAAACGAAACGTTAATCGAAAGTAGCCAGCCACCGAGTTTGAAACTTAAAGAAAAATACTCGGTCTGTTTGCTTCTCGCAGCGACCTTGGGGGTCGCCCGTTGGCTGTGCATATTGCATGCATAATGCCACCCACTTGCCTCATTTCGCTTGGATCGCTTGTTGGGTTGCTAAAAATAAGCGAGCGCGGAAAAGAGTGCTACAGAATTTGAATCATATTTGTTTTGCGCTCGCTGGTCGTCCGTGCCATCCGCTCGACATTTAATGGGATACAATAAAACTCTGCCCGCATGCTAGTGCACAATTCCCCGCATTGGCCAATAAAAGCGGTGAAATAAAAACTTCAGTTATAAAATGAGTGGCAGTGCGCGGGGCGCCCGGGTTGCCAGTAAAAATTGCGGCAAATTTCTCAGCGAGCTCGAATTTCCCAAAAATCTTTCCTTAATTACGCCAACCCCAAGCCAGATTAGATACATTTTTTTCCAACCTTTGAATAATTTGCCAGTCATAATTCGTTCTTTTCTTTTTCGTGTTTTTGGGACGACACCTTTCCCTCCTTGGGGGTTTAATTTGGCTAATTTGCTTAATTAAAAATTTCGTGTCTTGGCTGACTACATTTCGGGACGTCGTAAACTCATTAAAATGAAATTGCATCGCCTCTGCCTTGTCAAGGAGGTAAGAAGGCGATTATGCTGTTCTATCCTCTAAGTATTCGGGTTGAATTCAATTTGTGATTGAAATTCTCACTGGCAAATTGCATGAGCGACTCATTGCCGTTGCCTACCTCCCCTCATTTTATTTGTACCACAGACCAGGCAGTCGTAAAGAGCAACAGTTATGACAGCTAACAAGTCCGTTTATTACCCATATGTATGTATATGCATATTGGGCATTCAACACTCGGGGATGTCATAAGCAGCTTTGGTATTTTGCCTGCGTATTCCCCGTATTATTAAATTGATATATGTTCGGGGCGTGTCATTGTGTCGTGTTTGTGAGTGTGTAGAGGGAGTTTCAATGGGTTGTGTGTGCGTGATTTCCATTTAATTAACTGCACACTGCACCAAAATATCAAATCTCATACCATCGGGCGACCCTCGTGCTTTGAGAGGGCCGCCCGCTCATTGCAAATATAAGTCCCAAATGCTGTTATAATTACGTAAACAAGCTGTTGTGCTTACAATTTAATCCCCTGCCGTTTGTCGCATTTTGCCAACGGCAACGGTCGCATCCCCGTCACTGGGTATCATCAGCTCGGCAAACTTAGCATCATCGGCTTGTTGTCCCACTAAAAACTAATTGAAATTGTCATATGCCAAGCATAAACTTCACACACACACGAGCACGACGGACGACAGACGAGTCTGAGACATCATAATGTCAATGGATTTTCAGGCATTACCATATTTTCCCCAACACTTAAGACAGTTGAGTGAAAGAGAAATTGTGTCTGTGGGTTTTTGCGGTCGGGCAAATTGAATGCGAGCTACGTGAGGTCCTGGGCCGCTGACGATTACCAGCCTTCGACTCTAAAATGGCCGAGACAATTGGAAATTTGCTTTTGCCGCTGTCACAACAGTTCTTGAATTTTTCATTAATGACGAGACATGAAGGCTACCGCAGTTGCCGCCGTCACCGCCACCGCTCACGGTGGAGGGTCTGTCGGCTTCTTTCTGATAAGCTTTTCAAATTTCTGGGTCAGTGAGAGTGGCTGGCCTTTTCGTTATTTACAATTTCTACACTCCACTGAACAGCTGTGACAATACGAAATTTGTTTAGAAATCTGTCCCAATTTCAGAAGGTCGGGGAAGTTTCTATGAATTTTGAAACAGGAAAGTTTAACCATCAAAATACAATTTTTGGGTTAAAAGTATTTGGCAATTCCCATTAAAAATACATGAGACGAACTGGAATAACTATTTGTTCAGAGATTTATGAATGCCCTATCGGAAAAAACACATTTAAATATTATTATGGCACTGGAATTCTTTAATTTTTTAATTTTTCATATTTCACTTTGATTTTTTTTGTACGTTAAAATTTTTTAGGCTATTCTAGAGTGCTGGATGAGTTGTCCGTGAAGAAAAGAAATTATTTCCCAATTTGTATAGCAAACCATTTGTGACGGAACTTGGCTGATTCAAGCGGCTGGGCTAGCAAATAAACCGCGGGTCATAGGGCTTGCCACAGCAATCGTAGCACACGGGAAGGCAGGGGTCGTAGCCACGACCTCGCCGCTTGATGGTGCACAGCGGCGGCACAGGCATTTCAAATAGCTTTTTACGGGCACGCTGGGCATCGGTGAGACCATCGGGACCGATAACCGGCCCGCCGCCGCCCTTGCCGCCTTTTCCGGCCTTGTTCTTGGAGTTGATGTAGTCCATCATATTGATGCCGGCCTTCTTCTTGTCGATGATGGCCTGCTTCTCGCGCTCCTCGGCCTTCTTTGCCTCCTCCTTCATTTTCTCGATGCGCTTGGGCATGCGTACGGGTATGGGGCCACCACCACCACCACCACCGCCACCGCGGCCACCAGGGCCACCGCCGGTCGCATTAGTTCCAAAGGGACCGGTTTTGCCACCGCCTGGGAATCCTTTCCAGTTGCCCGGACCAAAACCACCACCGCCCGGTCCACCGCCGCCTCCCGGCCCTCCACCCCCGCCGCCACGACCGCCACCACCTCCCATGCCCTTCATTGGCCCGCCCGGTTGGCCTGGTGGTCCCCAAATACCCGGCGGTCTTTGCCGACCACCAGGCTGAGCGGACGTGCCATGCGGGCCGCCTCCGAAGAAGCCGAACGCACCGTCCTCAAACACCACCTCGCCAGGCGCTCCAAACGCGGTGCCCGTATACCGATCGCCCACGGCGCAGTCATACGTCCGCCAATAGGGTCCGATCGTCCTGGGCCACTTGGGCGTGACCACCAGATCCTTCTTGTTGGTCTGTGTTCCATGATTCACTGATTGTGGTCTAGGCGGCGGCGGCTTGGCCACCCCGGCCGGCGGCGTCACATCGAAGTCAAATTCCATCTCACTGTCGCTCGTGTCTGTGTACACGAGCTTATCGGCACAGGTGGGCATGGCCCGTTTGGCGCACTCCTTGTTCAGCTCGTACTCGATCTCCTTCTTCTCCATGTAATTCTTGCAGACACACATCATGAGCGACCGGTGGCAAGTGCACTTGGCAAAGCCCATGCTCTTGAGATGCTGCTTGATTTGGCGCATGGCACAGGCCAAGTCGCTTTTAACGATTTTGAACTCGATGGGCTTCATGTTGAGGTTGGAGCCAACCGGCCGTAGGGTAACATAGATGGAGCCGTTCTTTTTCATGACGTTTAGAATGGGGGGCTGGCGCTCCTTTTCCTTGTCCTGGGCAATCTTCTCGCACTGATGCAGCGCCTTGTCGGTGGGCGAGTATTGGAGAAAGAACTTCATAAGATTCTTGATGGGCTTGCGAATGGCCCCAGGCTGCCAGCCGTGCTTGCGGGCCTCTTTGCTTGAGGTCCAGGCCCAGCCGTGGCGATGGGAGACAGCTCCCTGTTTGTTGAGGCAGTGTTTGTGTCCGATTTTAGTGCCAGGATAGTTTTTCTCCGACTTTCCTGGCTTGAAGGTGTCGCGGGCCAGGCTTTTCATATTGAAAGAGTCTTTGGTGAATTTGGCTCGTTCTGCTTCGACTTTGTTGGGCTTCTTCTTGCGCTTGCTATCACCGTGATCTTTGGCTGCCTGATTGATTATTTCCTCGCATTTATCTTCGATTTCGGACTGCTTTCGCTTAGTGTCCTTGACGTCGTACAAGTCACGGAGCTCTGAAAAGACTCGTGCTAAGTACGGGCGACAATCTTGGCTACTCTGGTTAATCACACAGTAGTCCTCGGAGTCTTTTGGCTGTACCTGTGGGCACTCCGGCTCCTTCTTCTCAATCGGCTGGAAAATGTCCGCGCACAATTTACGAATGCGGCAATGGGCGCACAATTTCCCAAACTTGCACGTGCAGCGGCACTCAAGCTGATCCTGTTCCTCTTTAGCAGCCTTCTCCTCGGCCGCCTTCTTGCACGGGTCCACGCAATAGTCCTCTAGTGTCGGTGGCGGCCTGCCCAAATACTCATACAGTATCTCATCAGCCGTTGGCTTCGGCTGTTTGCTCTTCTCCTCGACCACCGGCGACGGCTTCACCCCGCACTTGGGACACGCAGCCAGCTTCGGCAGCCATGACATATTGGTCAGACAAACGGGGCAAAACCGTATAGGCTTTGGCTCGTAATCGATTGTGTCCCCAACTATGCAGGGCTTTCGCGTCTTCGACTCATCTTCGCTCTCATGGGCTGGGGCATAGGTGAAACAGGGCGTAGTTGCCTGAGGTTTTTGCCACGACATATCAGCATTGGCCTGCACGGGCGAGGGGCAGATGCGGAGAGCACGCTCCGGTTCCCGGCAAGGAGGCTGGGGCGGTGGCGGCATGCCCGTGCTTTTTGTAATCGAATCGATTATCTGCTCGTACTCCAGGGCCATTTTCTGAAAGCAAGCCGAAGTCAATATGATTGGGCGGGGGCGGGATTAGGATTCGAGTACCTTAAGCTCGCAGCAGGCGGTATTTGCACAGGGATTGTGCAACATTTCGGGTGTTATGTTGAGGCGCCCGTTGCCGAGGCTGCGGTAACGTTGAAGGTCAGCTTCAAGCCTTGCGTCGCCCTCTGCGGGCTCCAACGCATCCAAACATGGATCACAAGTAGTCGGACAACGTTGAGACTCGCCCATTACGAACAAGATATCCTGGGGGTTAATACTTTTGTCCATATTGCTGCGACACTCCCGTTGCGACACCCTGCACCATTCGTAAGTTAGGATGCTATGAATCCAATTCAATAAAGGGCGCCGGGCAGCGGAATACTTACTGTTGTGGCTCCTCGCACTTGACAATTAGGCGACATAAAATCTCAATGTTGCCAACAACGTTACCCTCGCGGGTAAGGTTGCATGAGTCCACATGCATTATGTCGCTCATGCCAACATCAATGCGGTCTGTAACCATCTGGGGGAAGGTCATCGTAGCAATGCCGAGGGTGCGTCCACCATAGACGACTTTAATGGGCAACCCGCACTCTTCAACATTTTCGCGCAACTTTTTGGGGTCGGCGACAAAGGCGGTTCCGGTTTGGGGCTTGAAATCGGTCACATTTATGCGGCTTTTGGTGATCGCTATATTGAGGCGATTAAAGACGACGGCCACGTTCAACTTATCGGGGCTTTCGATCTTTTCGTTCTGTATGTCCAAGTGGGTGACGATAATGTCGAACTGGAAGGTGCAGTTGGTAGCCGTGGCTGCCATTTTTGCGCTGGCTTATTTACTTCCCAGCGCTGCCGTTAAGTTCTTTATGTTTCGGTGGTAATCTGCGTTAATTTTTTTTGCTTATCAAACTTAAGATCCGTTGGGATCATAAATTAAATTTTTTTTTACTTTAATTTAAAAAACCAATTTACTTTCCGACACAACTTATAAAAAATGATTGAAAGGCAAGCGACCGAACACGTTCAATTCAAAATTTATTCCATTGATAACTAACACTTGGCTAACTTCAATTCCCATTAAAATTTCCCTATCTTCAATTAAAACTCAGTCCCGGAATTTTGAGCTCTCATTTTTTACCTTTAGCGGCACCGCCCTTCGCTCCCTTCTTATTCTTGTCGGCGGGCTCCGCCTTAGCCGGCGTATTATATTTGACTATCTTTCGCTTCAACCCCGGACTTATGCCCTGCCAGGCGGTTCGGTTTAGATCAGCCGGCCTAACTCGCATCGGCCCTCCCGGTGTGGGTCCCCAGATCGTGGGCTTGTGACCCCCTGGGGGCTTCCCATGCAGGCCGCCGCCTCGGTAACCGAACACTCCGTCCTCGAAGGGCTGCTCCACCAAGTCCCCAAAGGCTGTGCCTCTGTAGCGGCTGCCGACTGCACAGTCGTACACCTTCTTGTACGGATTGGAGGGCACAGGATATCTCGGAGCTGGTGCGACCGAGTCCGCCTTTGTGGTCTGCGTGGCGTGGTTTACAGTTGGCTTGGAAGGTGGCACGTTGGCTTTTCGTGTTGCTGCCGGCGGCGACACATCAAAGTCGAAGTCCATTTCACTTTCGCTGGTGTCGGTGAAGACAAGTTTGTCGGCGCAGGTGGGCATGTAGCGGTTTTCGCACTCCCTTCTGACTACCTGCTCGATGGCCTTTTTCTCCAGGATATTGCGGCACACGCACATCATCAGGGAGTTGTGGCACTTGCACTTGGCGAAGCCCAGTTCCTTGAGCTTTACTTTGATCTCCCTCATGGCGGTGGCTAGCTGGCTCTTGACCACGCTGAAGACAATTGGTTTCATGTTCAGGACGCTGTCCTTGAGCGGATTCAGGGTTATGAAGACCTTTCCATTCTTCTTGGCTACATTAAGTATGGGCGGTTCGGGAGGGATCACTTTGCGTTTGGGGCACTCGCAGGGATCTTCTTTTTTCGGGTACGGCAGAAAGAACTTCATGATGGCCTTGATGGCCTTTGGTATGGCGCCGGGCTGCCAGCCATTCTCCTTGGCCTCCGCGCTGGAGGCCCATTCCCAGCCATGATGGCGCGAAACCAGTCCTCTTGGGGATGTGCAGGAATCGTGTCTGCTCTTCTCGCCAATTGGCTTGTTCTTCACGGAGAACTGCGAAGTGCGATTTCCAGTCCTATCAGTCTTCATCTCGCTCTTCTTCCACAAAACTGTGGCCTTCCGAGTTGGCCGTGGTGTGATACGGCTGTTCACCCGAGACATGCTTTTGAGTCGTGTTCCGTAGAGGAGCTCAGTAACCGAAGGCTTCTTCACCGTATCCTTAATATCGTGGAGTTCACGGAGCTCAGAGAACACGCGGGCCAAGTGGGGACGTTCATCGTCGCTTTCCTTATCAATGGCGCACATATCTTCCGACGGTTCTGGTATCTCTTTGGGGCACGGAATCTGCGAGTCGCTGCTCCTCGGGTAGATTAAGTCGGCGCATTCCTTGCGCACGCGGCAGTGAGCACACTTTTTGTAAGGCAAGCAAGTGCAGCGACATTTCGGACAAGGATCGGGGTCTTCTTTAGCATTGGTTGTCTTGGGGCAAGGTTCAGAGCAGTCCACGAAAAAATTTGATGGTCTTTCTAAGTAATCCATTATGATTTCGTGGGCAGATCTTTTTGGAGTTTCCAACTTTGGTGGCTTCTCCGGCGCTGGTCTTATGTGGCAAGTTGGGCAGGCGACGAACTTCGGCAACCACGTCATGTTGGTCAAACACACCGGGCAGAATCGAAAGGTTCTGTTCTTAAAATCCATGGGTAGTGATATGGGGCAGGATGTCGGCTCCTTGATTGGGGGAACATAATCACAAGTTATGGGATCCGGAATCTCGGGGTAATTGGCTTCGTCTGCTAACGGCTTGGGCTTGGGCACTTTAGTGCAGACCCCAAAGTTCACCCCCGATGGCTTTTTCCTTGGACATCTTGGTGGCGGCAGCGGATGCATGCCTCCTATCACGGAGTCAATTATGTCCGCATATTTTTCGGCAATTTTCTATAACAGGAAGTATACTTAAGTGTCCTACAAATGGGCAGAATTTGGCGTTACCTTCAGCTGACAGCAAGCCGAGCTGCCGGTCTTTCTCTCCATCATCTCTGGGGTGATTTGTGCCCGACTATTGAAGCTTTTGTAGCGATTCAAATCGAGATCAAGACGTGCGTCTCCCTCTGTAACTTCAAGGGCATCTCCGCATGGCTCACAATTAATGGGGCAGGGATGGGATTCGCTCATAAGGAACATCAGATCCCGAGCATTAATGTTCAGATTTCTTCCGCAGTCCTTTTCGTCCAATCTGAAACGGCAAAAATTAGAGTTTACCTTGGTCTTTGCCAGACTTACTTTGGATCGTCGCATTTGATGATCAGGCGAAAGAGGATCTCCACCTGGCCGACCACCTGACCCTCTCGACTGATGTCGACCACATCCATGTGCACCAAATCCCCCATGCCATCGCTGATGCGATCTATAATCGTTTCTGGGAACATCATCGTGGCCGTGCCGAGCGAACGGCTCTTGTACTTCACATCGACGGGCATCCCGCATTCGGTGAGCTTCTGGCGCAGATTGTTCGGATCCACCACCAGACTGGTGGAGTCTTCTATCTTGAAATCTGTCACATTAATTCGACTACTCGTGATCTCAACTCTGGATTGATTGAAGACTACGGCGATGTTCAGCTTTTTGATGTCGTCGATCTTGTCAGCGGTCATATTGACGTGGGGGACGATCACGTCCAGCAGAAAATTACACGGCGCCATTTTTTTTTGCTGTTTTTTTAATGCTAATTCTTAAGTATTTAAAAGTATTTATTTAAAATATTTTGCAATTACAAATTTTTCACTTAACAATTTAAAAACCCATTTCAATGGTTTGTTAAAAGCTAAAAAAATATTTCTATTAAATTTAAAATGATATACAATTCACAGCTGCCTATCGCAGTCGTTCTCAGGACCTTAAGCCTCCCAAGAACCGACTGGCTACGGCTACCTTACTTCTTAGCCGGCACCTTTGCCGCCCCCTTCTTTTTCTTTTTATCGTCAGGCTCCTTCTTCGGCGGGCTGTTGTATTTGAAGATCTTCCGCTTAAGCTTCGGTTCGATGCCTTGCCAGGCAGTCCGGTTGAGGTGGGCCGGATTTACGCGTATAGGTCCGCCTACCTTGGGACCCCAAATCGCAGCCATATGGCCTCCCGGGGGGGTTCCGTGTAGGCCGCCGCCCTGATAGCCGAACACCCCGTCCTCGAAGGCCTGCTCTACTAAATCACCAAAGGCTGTGCCTCTGTATCGATTGCCGACCGCGCAGTCGTAGATCTTCTTGTACGGATCGTTAGGCATTGGATACTTGGGCGGCTTGCCCTCGGAGTCCTTCTTCTCGGTCTGTGTGGCGTGGTTGATCGTTTTTCTGGCCTTCCTTGGCTCCGGTCGAGGGTGGGCAGCTGGTGGGGCCACGTCGAAGTTGAACTCCAGTTCGCTCTCGCTGGTGTCGGTGAAGACGAGTTTGTCTACGCAGGGGGGCAGGAATCGGCGCTCGCACTCCTTTCTCACCACATGCTCAATTGTCCGTTTCTCTATATTGTTGCGGCAGATGCAGTTCATCAAGGAGTTATGGCATCTGCATTTATTGAAGCCCATGGCCTTGAGGCTCTGTTTAATTTCCCTCATGGCGCAGGCCAGATCGCTCTTCACGATGCTGAACATAATGGGCTTCATGTTGAGGTCGGTGTTGTTGAGAGGCCGCAGGGTGATCAGGATCTTGCCGTTCTTCTTGTTCACGTTGAGAGTGGGGAACTCCTGTTCGTTCTCCACTTTCGTACATTCTTCGCGGGCATTGTATTTCGGTCCGTAGGGCAGGAAGAACTTCATAAGCTTTTTAATTGCCTTGGGTATGGCCCCGGGCTGCCAGCCGTTCTGCTTAGCCTCTCTGCTTTCGGGCCATGACCAGCCATGCATGTGCGAGACCACGCCACTGGGATGCAGGCAGTCCTTGTGACCAAACTTTGGACTTGAAATCCTGGGATTCGCGCAGTCAGGCGGCTTGTTCGAAACCCTTGTTTCAAACGGCGCGGGAATCGTTGCTGCCGATCGTAATATTTTCGAGGTAACTTCAGTCAATACCCCGTTGACATATTGCTTCTCAATAACGCTGGGCTTGACGTGGGCATCCTTTAAAATGTATAATTGGCGCATTTCTGCAAACGCCAGATCGAGGCCGGGCTGACAGTCGACGGCCACCACTGCGTAGTCTTCGTGGGGCTGCGGTTCGGGACGCGGGCAAACCTTTTTCGGTTTCCTTTCTTCAAATAACTCAGCGCAGAGGTTCCGTATGCGGCAATGGGTGCATAGTTCTTGATTCTGGCAGACACAGCGACAGGTCTTGTCCTCGACCTCGCCCAGCCGCTTTTTCTTCTCAGCTTCGGTGCAGGGGTGGATGCAGAACTCGTCGGTTTTGTTTGGCGGACCTATGAACTGGTCAATGATCTGTTTGACTTTCCTCGTCTGGCTTAGACGGTTGAGGGCCATCGTTGAGGGCGTGGGCAGGGGCTTGAACTGACACCTCATGCAGGCGGAGTTCTTGGGCAGCCAGGACATGTTGGCTAAGCAGAGCGGGCAGAATCTGATTGACTTGATGTCGTACTCTGCTTTGTACTCGAACTCCATCCTTCTACTGGGCATTTCTTCTACGAACTCTGTGTACTTGGGCATTTCCTTGCCACCCGTCGGCTGCTCCTTCTGCAGAGCGTCGCCTATGATATGGTCAAAGTTTTCTGCCATTTTCTAAAAAAAGAATTTAGCGTTAGTCTTTCTTCTAACGACACTCGCTATTAACCTTGAGTTCACAGCACACAACGTTGTCTTCTGTCTCGATTTTGTACGGCGTTAGCCGCACGTCGACGCCTTCAACGCAGGGGGCCTCTTCCTCTTTTGGGTTGAGCGCCAGATGGCAAGGATCGCAATCGAACTCGTTGGGATTTCTCTTCGCGCCGCCCATTACAAATAAAATATCCTGAGGTCGAATACTCTGCTCATTGTTCGTCTGACACTCGCGCTTGCCGGCCCTAATTGAAACGGACTTTTTATAATCCTCCTGGGCAATGGAAAGGAACAACAAACTCACTTTGGGGGCGGCTCGCATCTTACACCCAAGCGAAAGAGGATTTCGATCTTACCAACGGTTTTGTTTTCGAAAGTTAGTTTGGGGGAATCAAATATCGTCATGTCGTTCATGTCACTCTCGATGTTCTCGAGGATCGATTCGGGAATCATCATGGTCGCGGTGGCGATTTCCAGGCCCAAGTATTTCACCGAAATGGGCAGTCCATTTTTCTGTAGATCCTCGCGCAGCGCCTTGGCCTCGATGACCAGCCTTCCCTCGCTTTTGTTGGGAAAGTCGGGGACATTGATTCTCTTGGAATTCAAGGAAATATTCATCTGAAGGAACCCGACGTCTACAACGAGTCTGTCTGGCTGATCGAAATCCCGATTGGGCATTTGCAGAAGGGGGGCAATGAAGTCAAAGCCGAAGTGGCTTGGTGGTAGGATTGCCATTTTTAAAACTGAGATATCGAAATTTGGTTGCTCAAAAGGATGCGCTTAGAATTTTGATTATACCACTGCTAAAATCGGTTAACTAAAATTTGTCAAGTGTTCTCTAAAATTTAAACCCTTTTTCGGTTTTCTGCAAAGAAAAGAATTAATTAGCCATCCTTTCCTAAGATTAGATTAGCTTTTACCGTAGTACATAAAAATTTAAAATTATTTTTGTGAGATATCAAATGTAAAACTTCAATATTACTGACAGTTACATCCGAAAATCTTTCAACATTTTCTTATACATATTTTTTAATTTTACTTTTTAATTTGATTTATTTAGTTGAAGGCACAAATTTGGATTTCATTTTTCATTAAAACGTTTAACCATTTTTTTCCGAACCTTTTCGGCCAGTCCCTTCCAGGCGGCCGTCGCGAATCCGGTCGTATTGACTTTCATTGGTGCCCCGGGGGCCTTGCCCCAAATTGCTTCTCTATGCCCCGTAAACGGAGTACCGTGTAATCCTCCGCCGCTGTGGCCAAAAACGCTATCCTCGAAGGGCTGCTCGGTCAGATCTCCAAACGCAGTTCCCCTGAATTTGTCGTGAACAGCGCAGTCGAATGCGCGGTAGTATGAGCTTAATTTGGCAGGATATTGGGGCGGGGGTTCCTTGACCTTCTTCTCGGTTTGAGTGCTGTGATTGATGGTGGGCGGCTTGGGCGGTGGTGGCGGTCTAATAACGCCCGCGGCGGGGGTCACTTCGAAGTCGTACTCCATTTCGCTCTCGCTGGTGTCGGTGAGGACCAATTTGTCCACGCAGGAGGGCATAAGCCGGCGGGCACACTCCTTGTTTAGTTCAAGCTCAAGCTTCTTCTTTTCCACGGGGGGACGGCAAACGCACAGCATCAGGGACTTGTGGCAGGTGCATTTGGAAAAGCCCAATTGCTTGAGGTGGCGCTTGACCTCCCGCATGGTTTTGGCCAGTTCGCTCTTCACCACCTTGAATACGATTGGCTTCATTTGAATTTTGGGATCTGGGATAGGGCGGAGAGTGATGAAAATCTCTCCCTGCTTCTTCATAATGTTCAGAATGGGAAGTGCTTCGAGTTCCTTTCTTCTCCGCTCCTCCGCGACTCTCCTACAGATCACGAAGGGGGATTCTGCCGGCGGATACTTTAGAAAGTGCTTGATTATGCCGTCAATTGGCCTTCTTATAGCGCCAGGCCTCCAGCCGTGCCTGCGGGCCTCCTTACTTCTCGCCCAATTCCAGCCGTGCCGCCGGGACACCGACCCTCTGACATTAACACAGTGTTTGTGGCCGTGTGTAGATTTGGGATAAACACGATCTGCCATGGATATGAAATGTTTCTCCACAGGTTCAGGCTTGACCACTGGATCAATCCTCATTCTGGACATTTTACACTTTTCCTCCAACGAGGACGTGCTGAGATTGGCATCTTTGATCTGGTAAAGGTCCCGGAGCTCAGAAAAGACCCGCGCCAAGTAGGGACGGCATTCGTTTGGGTCGGATATCAAGCAGAAGTCCTCGTCTTTGGTTGGCGTGACCACTGGACACTCAGGTTCTTTCTGCGCCCTAAAGATATCTGCACAGACCTTCCGGATGCGGCAGTGGGCGCACTTCTTGCCATCCTTGCAAGTGCAGCGGCAATGGAAATCCTCATCGGACTTTTTGGCCTTTTCCATGTCCTCCTCGGCCTTCTGGCACGGATCACAGGTGTCTATCTCCTTATTGGCCGCTAGTTTATCCATGTACTCCTCCATAATCTGATCGGCTGTCAGCACATCTTTTTGCGGCGGCTTATAGACAGGCGTGGGCTTAATTCCGCATTTGGGACAACACCCATACTTCGGTATCCAGGAAATGCTATTCAGACATACGGGACAGTAGCGAATCGGCTTCACATCGACCTCATTGGGGTCTTTCTCGTCCTGCTGGTTGACCGGATAGCAAGGATAGGTTATATCGAAAGCCTTCCGTGGCCTGTGCGCCATTTCTGTTGAGCTCCGCATTTGGGTAGGCAAGCTAATGGTAGAGATCCGCGAATAGGGCATCTTCTTGAGCTCCCTGGTGACCTTGCATATCATTTCCTCGAATTCAGTGGTCATTTGCTGTTGAGTGGGTAAAGAATTCAACCTTATGTGGATCGCTCTGGACTTCGGTTACCTTTAGCTTACTGCAAATGGCCTTGCTCTCTTCGTTGTCGGCCTCATCGGGCGGAAAAGTGACCTTGCTGTTGCCTCTGCGATAGCGGTCCAGGTCCAGGGCTAAGCGGACATCACCCTCTTCCTCCTCGAGGATATCTGCACAGGGTTCGAGGGGAATGGGGCAGGGCTCGCGTGCTCCCAGGATAAAAAGAATGTCAGTGCGATTCACACCGGCGCCCAGATTAATTCGGGTCCCATCTTGATCGATTCTAGGAAATCAGTTGCATAAGTCGATTGATAATCGTTAATTGTGCTTAAAATACCCTTCTTCTTCACATTTGATTGTTAGCCGGCAAAGGACCTGCAAATTGCCCACAACTTCCCCCTGGCGCTCGAAGTTGACGTTCCCCACGTGCATCAGATCATTCATACCCTCAGATATGCGATCTGTGGTCGTCTGGGGAATCATCATAGTTGCCGTTCCGAGTGTCCGGCCCACATATCGAACGGTTATGAGGAATCCGTTGTCCTCTAGGTTCTGACGGAGGTTTTTGGGCGCGGCGCTGAATTCTTTTGTGCGACCCTCTTGAATTTCGGTAACGAAAATTCGACTTGACGAGATCCGGACGGCTTGGCCCATGATTTTGAGCTCCACCGCGAGCTTGCTGGGCTCCTCGATTTTGTCTTTAGTCGCCTCTAAATGCGGCACGATGGCGTCGAAAAGAAAAGTAACTGCTGCCATGACTTTTGATTTCAATTTGACTCAACAAAAAGGGAATATAAAAAACACACATGAATAATATAAATATAAACATATATAAATATGAAATAAGTCACAAGGACAAATTAAATCGAATCGTAGAACAGCTCGAAGGTCTGTGAAAGTGAATGGCCTCTGTCGACGGCGCTTGTGCTAGGGTTCAACAGCCGGACACTTTTTAATTATGCATTTCATGTGCCGTCCCATTATGGAGTACATAGGCCAATATCCTTGCCGGGGTAACCCAGATTTCCTGCGCCCCGCTTCGGTCCCTGCTAATTTATCGCATCAGCCGCTTTTGATTTACTTGTAAGCAGCTTAGCACGCAAAATGCGGGCCGACAGCGGACCAGGTGTGAAAAATGTTCCAGATACACACATCCAGACACACACGGACACAGAGACAGGTTGAGTCACGCGAACTGCCGTGTCACGCCCAGTTTTGCAAGGGTCCTCCTTTTAGCCGTTTCACTTATCTAAATGAAGTTCAATTTTAATTAAATTTGGGCATTAATTTCGACGTTCAACCTTCAACGCTCAGTGCATCTGCTGAGCCCCAAACTAATTAAACTTATCTGTCACGGCTGCTGCGGGTTGGGATGATGGAAATTCTGCTGCCTTTTTTAGAATCTCACCAACTGTTTGTGCGTCGCCCTCTGCGTCCTCGAATAAGCCGATTTAATTGAATCAAAATAAGCGCGGGGCATATCTATCGCCGTGCAAGCTTTCAACCCGCGGAACTCAGCCGCTTCTGCAGGATGCGTGGGGTAATAAGCGCAGCTTTGTTCGCTGGCCAACGGCCACACATTTCCCGTTAATTTTGGGGCTCCTCGGCATGACCGGTGAGCTGGCTTTAAATTCGCATGAAATGGCTCAAAAATGCTTTAAGATAATTGCATTTTTGGCATGGAAAAACTTAATTTTCCATAAGCAATTCCTTTGGTTAGTTTAAGAGTTTCTAAAAGGACAGCTTTTAGTTTAAATCCTTGTTGGTATTCGTGTGCAAAGTTTGCGCTTTGCCGAGTTCTGGAAAGCTGTTATAATCCGAACAAATGGATCCTGGGGCAGTTCCATAAATTAAGGACATTTTCATAGACTCAAATAAGGAGATGAATAAACACAAAAAGTTGCACGACGACCAAACTTTTTGCGGGGCCAAACTAGAAAATGAAATTACTTTCGGCCATGCAATCAACTTAATAGCCGAAAAGTAAAACCAAAACAGCATCAAATCAACAATGCGACGGTATTTTGAGCCCCCCCTCGGCAACATTAAAACAAACATAAACAAATATTTCAAATTCGTTCTCAATACAAATGAAAGGCGGTGACCGGGCTCCGCTGCCTGTTCCATTGTGTAAAATTTGGACCATTGCGCATACGCCGTGTTGGGCAGCACCCACCGCAAATACAAATGTCATAAATGTTCTGCTACACATGTGTGAGGTCCTGCTTAAATGTGTGGGTGGACGGGTGCAGAGCCGCAATTTCCGCTTGGCTGTAGAGCAACAAATTCTAGCTGCAAGGATGCTGCGGTTGCACTTGCCCCATCCCGGGGCCACAAACAAATGAGCGGGACCATTAGACGCTGGGAAAATATGCTTTCCAATCAATCAAAGAGAAGCAGGGGCCAAGTGCAAAGCAGCTTGGAATTTAATTGCTCGTCTGGGAAGGAATTTCCCTCGAGAAGCTGAAAAGACCACCATCTTCAGACATTTTAATCGCCCATGATTTGTTGCGGTGAATGAAAAATGGTGGGGCGCCCAAAAAGCCCGTACAACGTCCCTTTTCTCTCATTGTAAGCACTTGGCTGCCGCCATTTATTTGACAAGCGGGACAGAAACGCGTCAATAATTTTATTTCTATTTATTTCTGAGAATATTTGCTCTATCTAAAGCACAGCTGGGCCCCGGCCTCGGGGTTATTTGCTCGCATTATTTGACTGCCTTGGTCGCTTGGGCGAACGTCCTTTACCGGCTCATGTGGGCGAGCAACACACGTAAATTGGAAATAAGTTAATCTATTTCTTATTTGCCTATGCTTTTTGCGATGTCACTGAGTGCCGTGCCTTCCTCGTTGGCGGAGTGTTCAATTTGCTCGATCTCATCTCTTTTTATGTCCGCCTAAATGCAAATACTTCAGAGTTGGGAAGTACAGAAGTTCGTTTGGGCTTTCAGCAGGTCCTTTCTAATACATTCTCGAATATAGAAGGGAGTCTACCTGGACTAATAACAACGGCAGTTGTAGCGGCGGTGGAATTGGGGACAGCGACGGGCCCATTGTAAAAATGGCAATATTTTCATGAAAGTAGCTAAATTACATCCGCCAACCGACAGCAAATTATATGTCCTACCGACAGAAACTACTCAGACGCCGACACACCCACACACGCACACACACAACCACGCATAGTGCGAGAATTTTGAAGCACACGAGCTTTCCTGCGGGGACCACAAAACGGAAATTAAAACTTCAGCCAGCCGCTGCCCATGCTGCGACTGTGTGTGTGAATGGCGGCAAGTGGGTGTGTGTGTTTGGGGAGGAGGTAAGAGGACAGTTTCATATGCTGCCTGTTCTGGTTGAGGAGAAATCCTTTCACATTCGCGCCGCCTGCCTGCCATGCCAGCCGATATTGAATTTCCACCAAAATGTTTTAATGAACTCGAAATTTCTTTGCACATCCTGCACATAATAGCGGGAGGACTCGACAAAAAACCGGCGGTAGCAGCAAAATGAAAGCAATCACTACTCGTTAAAAATACTTTCAGCCTGTACCTAGAAGCCGTTGTCGCCTGATGTCGGCTGGAAAATACAGATGCGGTGATATATTGACGGCGGCACTCGACGAGAAATTGAAATCGATTGAATCTCAAAAAAAAAGAGAATCTGAAAGGAAAATAAAACGGCAAACTATTTTGTTTTATATGCTGCACGTCTTTTACTTACCGAGTGTAGTGGATGGATTAAAAAAACTTCAATGCTTTTATGCTTATCGATATTTCAGTATTTATTTAAGTATTCATCTCTTGATATCTCTGATAAGTGGTAATTGCTTTAGCCTAAGTATTTTTATGTCATTTACAGCTGAGAGAACAGAACTCCACAAATTATTTTTCAACGAGCTGGGCACAAAAAGGACAACAACAATAAACTATATATTTATATGTAGACTAAAAACGTGATAGGTATACACAACGAAGGATTCGAGCCAGGTGTTCCTGCCTTAAACATAGACATATTTAATTTGCACTAGCTGCGGGGAGGCCTGCATTTGTCTAGCCTAGAAACTCGCTCACAATGAACGCATCAAACATTCATACACACAAACGGGTTACATAGACAGCAATATTTACTACGATTTTCAATTTTAATACTACACTTGCATATGTTTTATTTGAAAGGACCGTGTGGGTCGGTCGGGTAGGTTTGCAGGAAGTTTGAATGTCGTCTGTTCGTCCTTACGGTTATTTGGGTAAATGTAGTAACCATATTACGAGTAGGCATTATACACGCACACACACACACACACATCTACATGTATTGGCTTAAATTCTATATACGATCGAGTTTGTTAGTCCAATGCTTTTAGCACGATTTTGTTTCCTTAAAGTCTAGGACACGAATTTTGTATGGATTGGTTTGGTTTTAATTGCTTGATTTCTTCGTTTTTGCTAGTTAGTCTATCTTTAAGCTAGGGTTTTGTAAACTTAGTTGTACTTAGCGCTTTTGAAGAGTTAAATTCGAGAGTGGGAGAGCAAGAGGTACAAAAGAGCTTGGGTTCAAAGTCGATAAGTCTAGGGTTTAGGGATCATTTAACTTCATCTTGTGAAGTTTCATTAAAAGTTGATTGCGACTCTCTCGTGGGAGAGGGTCGGTACTTTATGATTTGTTTTCAATTCTTTTCCACAAGTATACATTGAGATTTGATTAACTTACCCTTAACATAGAAGTAATTCTTATGGGTTTAGTCTATTTCTTCCTTGGTTTTGGGTATTTAATTTGAAAGACAACATTTATTGGTTTCCTATTCAACCGCTGCTGTTTCGGAATCTTAAAATAAAAGAACTCAACTTCTATTTACATGACCTTCCAAGATTTTTCATTATCGTTAACTCTCTTCTAATCCTAAACTATGGCCGTTTCTATAAATGAAAAGGAAGGTACAATTCCCACCGAATTTCCTACTGAATAGGAGAATGTGATATGTTCCTGACTCTGAGCATGACATTATTTATAGGTTTTAGGTTATGATATGTGTTGTGTGGAAGGAAATGAGAGGAATGCACCAACGTCTTGTCAAGTTAAACAAAAAGCAAGCAGCCGCAGACGGAATTCTTCATCTGCACTTTCATATGATGGTGTTCGTGTATTGAGGGGATTTCGTTTAATACTTTGAGGCTTGCAGGCAGCTTCAATCGTATTCTTAGGGCAGAGACCATCATCCGCACGCTAACAAGGACACCAAGGCGAACGGCGGAATAAGGAATCGGATTGTTTGAGAATTGTGTCAACTTTTCTGCCAATTGTGTGGCCATTAAACTATTGTGCCCTGAATGGTGCAACCAAGTCTGACAATCATCGTTGCAATTGACAGACAGTCGTGACGGAAACGGGCTGCGATTGCATGACGCTTGGGAGCATTGGCCTGGGCGCCCAAGTGTTGATTTAGCAAAGTCTGACATTTCTGACGTTCGACAATTTCATATTGCCCCTTCCTTGCTGGCTTGGCCGGAATTTAATGACAAGCCGAAAGCCTTTAATTTCATTTATTCTAAAAGACCATACAAATAATCCAACAGATCCAAAAAAAATACAAATCAAATTCAAGTTAAATGGCAGCTCAGCTTACTGACATGTGTTGTGCTGCAGTTTATAAAAAATTCGAGAAATTTTAATTGCTGGCTATTTGTGACTGACGCAGCGACCGAACACTGAAATAAACTGCAATATTCCTGATATTCTGTATAAATTTGTCGGCTGCCTGGCGTTTATTAAAAATACGCTTACGTATTCACCGTGGCTAGTTGGGGCTTACACCAGCAGGCCCCCTTGAAGTTGGGAGGTGCAAACAAAGTGACGGCGAAAGCAGGCCAG
Organism: Lissocephala sabroskyi; assembly: GCA_037075105.1. Classification (NCBI taxonomy): domain Eukaryota; kingdom Metazoa; phylum Arthropoda; class Insecta; order Diptera; family Drosophilidae; genus Lissocephala; species Lissocephala sabroskyi. The sequence goes on from JBAMCP010000193.1 coordinate 24,238, forward strand.
GACGTGGCCGGCGGCCATTGTTTGCATTTTAGGACGACAGCTATGGGGTTGGCATAAATATGCATCAAACAAGCTGGCCTGTAGCACCCGGGGAGTGGTAATGGAGGGACAGCCATTTTACATTCCATTGCGTGCGGTCGTAAAGTGAAAAATAGTGCGAAATATTTGAGGAAATCTTTGTCAGCAGTAAGTCGGTTGGTCCTTCACTAGGATTATGTCTCGAAAACGTGGCTGCCGTCCGCTAACCAACTCAAAGAACGCCGACAAGCGGGCAGCTCGAATAAATTTATGCAACCATGCACAAAAGTAGGCAACATCGACCACTCGAGCGCGTCTCGCAGTCTTTTGGCTCATTTAAGTTTTGAATACCCAAAGAAGAAAAATACAGGAATAAAAGAAACCAATTTGAAGTGAAAGAAAGTTGAATATTTTCTTTGCTACTTGTGCGCTGGCTTTTCCTTGCTCGTTTTTAGTTTCGGGCAAGTTGAATTGCCCAAATTAAACTAATTGCTCAAAGGCGGCGGGCGGTGGTCAAAGTTGAATGAAAACAGCCAAAAGAAAGTTCAAACATTTTAATGATATTGATTCAGAAAGCAAAAAAACTCTATAAGTATTCAATTGTCGAATTCGCAGTTTGTAGTTTTGAGTGCTGTTGGCGTTTAAATTGAAATAAGTCTCCAGCTATTTGAAATTGGATAATTTAATAATTTAAGACTTTCTTTGGTCGGTGAAGTGTCTGATTTTAAGATAAATAGAATTAATAAAAGCCATGCCAATTTTCCAGTGTCTGCCCGTGACGAATGGTGCAAATTAACTTACGCAGCCAATGCCTGCCGGAGATCCTATAGCAAAGGTTAATCAAACAAGTTGTGCTAAACTCGGAGCGCTGGTCTGCCATAAACTCGGTTGATAAATGTAACAAATGACGAAGGCGAAAGCCAAGCAAAAACTCAGACAACAAAGTCCGAGAGGCAACAAAAACTCGAGGCGGGCCATGATTTATATCGAAGGAATGAATCTTTGACCTAAAAGACACTCCCACACAGCCGCACACATCCACATAAGCCACCGTCATCGCTCAGCTGACCAGCAGCGAGCGCACGGCCTGGCTAGGCGGCAATTAGACGCGCGCTCCAATTCACAGGACCCGCCTGTAAGTGGCCGACTTGCTGGGCCAGACACAAGTCGGCCGTGGCGCGCCTAAGGCCATCGTAATGAAAATGAACGTTTAAAAAAATGTGAAGCTTAATAGTCAATTAGCAGGCCGACAAACCAAAGCCAAAGACGGGGAGAAGCCCAGAAACCCCGGGGGCCATTGTCCTGGGCTGTGCATTTCAATAAAAGTCAAATGGCTGTGGGGGGCACAGAGCCTCACTGCTAGTGTGAGAGTGCCGCAATTGAAAGGCGAGCTGCCGGCAGGAATAAATTACAATTAAGTGTAATTAATCATCGTCGCAATACCCGGCAAACTGCCCAGCTCCTCACGAAGACCTTACAAATGAGAGAACAGCAGAATGCTTGCAATCGCCCTCAGTAATTTGAGCCCCGGTGGGTGTGGTTGGGGCTGTGGGTCAGCGTGTGTTCTCTTGCCCAGTTAACCAGGTAACAGCAGATTGTAGACAAAACATTAGTCTAAGCAAAACAAAACCTGGTCAATCAATGAATGGCCAGCACGCAGCAGGTCCATGAATTGGCCGGCAAATCGATCAGCAGTGGGAACAGTCCATCGAGGATGTCGCAACCATTGGTAGAGAAAGAGAGAGAGAAGGAAAACCAACATAGCCACACTCAGAATCACCACAATCACTCACTCAACCAAGAGAAGCGAAGGCGGCCCACTCAGCGGCCCGTTCGGATGGAAAAATTATTGCGCCAGAAGTAATTCTATAAAGCGAACTGCTCGTCAGCTTTTGCTGTAGCCTGTGGTTCCTTTTTGCTTTCGTCCCCACCGCTCGGCCTTTGTTTTGCGCTGCTCTCCTTGCTTGCCTAGGTCAACGGGTAGGAATTTTCCTATTAAATATGACCGACTATTTGCCGTTGTTATTAACAGGGGACCCTGCCGTTGTTTCCTTCAAACATCACGCTATTTTTGGGCCAAAATTATTTGAAATGTACGAAACAAAATGCGATGGCAGGAAAGCAAAGGGAGCAAGGGAAGTAAATGGACAGTATGTCAACTTTATAGATAGGCGATCGATTTTGGGGTCAGCTATTTCCAGCTCGGCCAGCGAGCTCAGCATATTGCCCCTGGTGGAGAAGAGTTGGCCCAAAATATTCGATTACCAGCATCGAATTTTCGGTTGGACAGAAAAGGGGTTTCTTTAAAAATAAACTTAATTTGATTAGTTGGGCTCATTCACACGCTCCCACGCCCAACCACACGGACCAGGGGGACTTCTCCGACTTCTCAACGCAGACGCAGTAGTCGGCTCGGAATGTCAGCGAAGAGAACTTCCGAAATTGATTTTCTTTTACAGTTTTATTTTCGAACATAATTTAATAATAAACTTTGGCACTTCTAGCCAGCCCATAACAAAGCCGAGGCGACGACGAGTGTCCTGGCCCCGAGCCGAGCGGCTCCCTGGCTCACTCGAGCTTGAAATTTATGTTCACGCCTGCATTGTTGCCCCACAGCCAGCCGGCAACGCCCGGGCTGTAATCCTCGCCTCGCCTCTGGGCAGCTGTCAGTGGCACGCGACGCAGCTGCCAACCTGACCACTGCCTGGTAGACCAATGCCCTCTGCCACCCGCTCCGTCCCTTCAACCACTCGTTAGTTGACACAGACACCCAACCCGCCCAGCGTAGCGGGAGGCGGGGAGGTGGGATTTTGGTCGATTGCGGTGCCCTTATTGTTGCTGGCCATTGTGATTTACTTTCCAATTAGAAAACATTTGTAGGTAGCAATAAAAATATTACATTTGTGTTGTTTGCCAATCTGCTTGTGTGTGCGGTGCGAATGCAAATATTCGCATAGGAAATTTGTTTTTAACACTAGGTTTCCATTTGTTATTGTTGTAGTCCTTTAGAGATTTGGCCAGGCTCGGACATCCTGAAAATTAATTGATGGTCCTGCGGGTGGAATTCCGATAAAATCGAAAATGCAAATAAATCAATTATGGAATTTCCATCGCTATGGTAAAATATTCTGGAAATCATTTTAAATGATCATTATCGCCGGCGCCGCTGGCTCTCGTGGGGCCCCTCGGCCGAGCCATGAATATTCAATATTTTTGATGTCCAATCGTTCAATTAATTGGTGCTCTGTGCGAGTGTGTGTTTTGTGGCTGTTAAATGTCAAAAGGAAACAGCCGCCAGCCGAATCGAGTGTTCTTTTTTTTGTCAGTTTAAAGTTATTTTTTAAGCGGTTCGAATTATGAACGCCGCATTACAATTTAAAAGGCATCCTTCTACTTCCCTTGGAATATTGAAATCTTTAAGCCTTTTTCACTCACGGCAGCACAGCTCACATGCAAAGGATGCCCCTCGGGATCAGCAAACCGTTGACGCGTCCCGGTAGCCGTAATTCAATTTGGGTTTTAAAATTGCCACCTGCATGGGGGGACGCGTCAAGGCGTTCAGAGGCAACAGTGTCAATGACGCAAGGACATCGCTGGCCACCCACCTTGATGACACTTAACAGCAGCCGAGCAGCCGAGCACCCGGGTGTGGGCCATTTGGGGCCGCCATGGCCGTTGGGCCTTCCGGGCCGCCTGGCTGACGGGATGCTTGGCTGCCTTGGCGGCTGGAAGTTTTAATTAAAATGCATTACATGTGAGTGCGTTGCATATAAATTGATTGAGTGCAGCTCAAGTTGAGCAGGCTGGAGAGCGGGGCCTCCAGCAATCGCATTTAAAGCGTCAGGCAGGGAGGAATTAATTAATGATTGTTATTTTATGCACGCCCAATGAATGAGAAGCCTGCCATCGCTTGAGTGTCGATGGGCTTACGAGGCATTCAAGATGCTGGAGTATTGGAGGACTTAAGTGTTTTCAGCAGGCGGGTGTCTTTTGGGCTTTCAAATTTCATGGCCCTGATTGCGTCGTCGAAAAACTTGTCCCTCGAGTTGGTTTTGAAATGAAATTTGCTTTTCAATTAAATTTATGCAATTGAAATGACGGCGGAAAATAGTAAAATTAACTCGAAATGTAGAATTTTGTACCCAAAAAGCGCAACCGCCGAGCGCAAAACTTCAGGCAAGTTGGCGTTGCTTAAACTTTTGGCTTAGAACAAACCCACCGCCGTCCCGAACCCGAGAGCACGGAAGTTCTGAACGTTTTGTTTGCCAGACAATAAGTAATAGAAGTGGCATTGGCGGTGGGCAGAAACGGGTGGAAAGTAATTTTAATTGCATGTTTTGCAGGTGGATGCCAGCAGGACGAGTAGCTCGGCGGTGGGCTGGGTGACTGCATTTAAAGTTTGTGGCAATTGTTGTTCTTGAAACTCGACAACTTTGTCCGGTTGCCGTTTCCGGCGCCCCGGCTACGACAAAACTTTCCACTGCATGACTAAAGAGCCAGAAAAGTTTCTGCGGCGGCCACGGAACGAACTTAAAGAGCCTTACAGTCCCTGGCTCTGGCCAAGGCCATCAGCATTGCGTATACGCCAAGTCAGCCATCGATTGGCCGGTGAAGAGTCAAAGTCACGGGCAAATGGCCAACAGATAAAACAGAAGAAACATATCCTCTCGTTTGTCAAAGATCAGGGTCGGCATGTAAATGACATAACTGCAAATATTTATTGGCCCATGTCAAGCATAGACTGGGCCACTTTGCCTATGTGTGGGCAAGGCGAGCAGAGAGTGAGGCATCGTCTCAGATTGCCGAAATTCGAAGTAAGCGAAATTGTGATTAAAATAATTTTTATGAACCATTCAGGCGTGACCTGAACACAGCATTAAATTAGGACGACCCAGCCACCAGTGAGGCAAGAACCGCCATAAAACGTCTCTTCGGTGACCCGGCGATGCTGATTCCGCCCAGCGGAGCCACGTCAGTGGGCAGCTGGACGTCCCGTCGTAAAACAAAATAAACACTTTAAGGCGCAAAGTCATAAAAAGTCGAAATAAGTTCAGACTTTCAGTCCAGAGACCCTGGGAAGTGGGCAGGTGACCCTCCAAAAGGGTCGCTGGGTGTTAAGTTGCTGCCGCAGGCCAACGCCAACTACCGCCAAGGGGCAGTGGCACTGTGACAACTGTTGCCGCTGCCGTCACGCAACGTCGATTTTCGCTCACTCGACTGTGTGTGTGTGTGTAGGTACTTTTTAAGGGTCGGCCAAGAGTCGGGTCGAACCGGGAACTCATTTCGTTCGTTTCGGAGGCCTCAAATGAAATGCCAATCATGGCTGCACATCAACCACTTAGACAGTCCGAAATGAGGAATTTTGGGGCGAAGCTTCGCTTCCATCCATCATCAATCAATCAATCAATCAATGCGCTTAGTTCGGCTAAGCCAGTGAGGCAGCCCAGCCAAATCGTACGATGGTCCAAGGGCTTCTTTTTCACACTTTCGGGCCATTGACATGCAATTTATGCAAAACGTTGACATTCATCGTTTGACTTTTTGTGTGTACTGTATATTTTTGGCCGTCGTTGTTACTGTTTTTTGCTTTAACTGTGCAGACACACAAAAAACTTAAGTGGAAATGCAAATAAACGGAATACATTTGCCCGAACCGAACGGCTTCTGTTTGGCTAAATGGATTAGGGCCCCGCTCCCGCTCGAATTAACTTTTCGTTGAAACATTGAACACTGAAGAGTTGTCAAGACTTTCAAGGCCTCTGGGCTTTAATTGTATTCGAAATGTTTGCAAAATGGCCATCGATTTGCCCAGCAACTCGGTGCGCATGTGAATGTAAATATTTTGCTTTTTTCCCTGTTGTTCGCTCTCGAAATCAAATTAAGCTTATTTATTTGCATTAAGAATATAATTGTGTTACATCCCCTGCTCCCGGGCTGGGCTGTGGAGTTCTCGTTCCTCGGAATAGGAATTGTGAAAGCAATTACGGGAAATCTGTTTATTTAAGCAGTTCGTGCAATTGGGCGTATGCGCAACGTGACTGAATGTGGGTGCGTGTGTATTTGTGTCCCTGAGGGCGATTTCTTTAAATCAAACTCAACTCCAGTGGTCATATTTAGGTTGTTCGTTTTTTGGAAAAGGTCCGCCGATTATGCTAATGACGACAGAAACTTTCACTGGGCCGGTTGGCGGAGTTGCCCGGGAATATTTGGTTTATTTTACGGCCGACTGCTCTGATTTAGGTCTACCACATGCGACCGCCGAGCTGACATTTTGGTATGCACGGCACGTAACGATATACCATGAATCTGGCTAATATAATTACACTAAGCGCAAAAAATCAACAAGCCACGAGTGTCTAGAATAAAAAGCGAGCGTGAAAGGGCAAATGGGAAACTGCCAGTGAGTTTGAAACCGGCAAATGTTTCAATTAAAACGGAGTGGCTGACAATCCGCTTGACTTCTGACAGCCCTCGAAAAGGGAACCGCCGATAAAGCGGAAACGCCAGAAAGAGTTTCGTCTCCGATAAGCCAGCCAAAAGAGAAGGAGGCAACTAAAGGCAGACGATTGAAAGGCCAACAGATTGCCAGAGGCAAGGACAGCTGAAGGAGATTATCTCAAAGCGGAGTGGCTCAAATCGAGTCACGAATTGAAAGTAGCTAGCTTATTTGTAATTATGTGACCAAAAATCGATTGTTCTTCAACGGCTGGCACGCGTTTCATTTATCATCCTATCAATTGCCAATCCCAATTGCGTTTGAAGTCACGCTCCCGCCCAGGCGGCAATTTGTAAACAAGTGGAGCGGAGTCACCTCGAAGATTGCTAAAAAAAAACCCAAAAAATTCTATGCAAAGGAACTGGGAATCGATTGCGTGCTAGACCTTAACCCCAATCGCTGAATTGTTGCGTAATTAAAACCGACGAGGCATTCCTTGCAGACAAGCTCCGCCCCGAGGTTGCTTTTAATATACTTCCCGCGGGGCAAATACGGCCAAGTGAAGTAAACAAAAACCTCTTGGGGCCTGTAAGGCGCTAAGCTGATTGTCAACAGTGGAACGAGACAGCAAAGGGACAACTTGCCCACCGCTACATATTAATAATGGCGGTGGGGAAAGCCAGTCGCCACCACCGCTGCTGTCGTCGTCATCGCATCTTTTGTTGGATATAAGCAATTTCAAATCGCTGCTTGTTTTTGCTTCGGTCTGTTGTTGCGGTTTCTGCGGCTGTCGCCGCCTTGAAGTTGAAATAAATCGCCGGCTGCCAGCTGCTTGCATAAGACAACCTGAGGGAGCAGAGCCGCCAACAAGGGCGAGAAAAAGCAGCGTAATTTTTCATTATTTCCATTTGGCGTAAAGAGCTAAACTGTTTACATTTGTTTTGCCAGCCACTCAGATATAGCAACCTGTTCATTATTGCCCCCGGTTTTGCGCCTTTGGCATCCAGCGACTTATCACAGTCCTGCGAATGGAGGCGCAGGTGCGAGAGCTCATTAAATCAGTTTGGGGCAAAACCAAACCGGGTTAAGCTCTACAAAGCCGTAAGCTGTCAGCCGCCAGCTGGTGTTGCCTCTGTTAATTGTACCGCGTTGCGTTGGGAAAGTGCCAATCACAGAGCGCGTAATTAAGATTTTGCAGGAAATTAATGGCCCGAGATATGCCAAGAGAAAAGTTTACTTTGGTCTTCGACCTGTGCCTGTTTTTCGATGAATTTCAAAGCGCACAGAGTGGTTGATGGCAGAGGTGGGTCGTGGGGAGAGGGAGTGACGGCCCAATGGCCATAAATGCGAGGAAAATTATGTTTTGTTTGCCCGAACTGACATCTCACATTTTACACTTATAACTTTATGGGAATTTGTGTGTTGTTGATGTTCGGCCCTTATGATTTATGGGTGTAGTTGGTTCTGCTCGTAATTTTTACATATATAGTACACAGTTTTATAGTGGGGGCGGTGGACGGCCCGCATGGAAGTTGGCACGCGTCATTCAAGGGCCATAAATTCTCATCATCAGAATCAAACGGAAAACATTGTTGTGTGGCCAATAATTCGATACAAAGGAGAAGAGGGAGGACCGCCCCAAAATATTGTAAAATATGTAAATTTTCCTCCGAACGCTGAAATGTATGCTACACTTTTCGCCAACACGTTTGTTTGTGGCGCAGAGTGCGTGCCATGCCGCAAATCTCCTTTCATGCGGGTGCGAGAGGGCGAGGCAGGGAATGGCCTTTTCGCCATATCAGTTTAGTTAATTGAGATTCATTCCTGAGTGCCTTGAAGCAGCTCTTCAAAAGAAGAAGCCTTACCCCTTTGCACGAGTACAGATTATCTGGCTAATTTGGGGATAGATAAACAGAAAACTTATCGCTTAGAAGCTCGTGTCATGAGTGGGACCATGAGTATCTTAGTTATCTAATCACTGTGAGTTGAGGGAACATTAACTCTCTTAACAGTTAACCAACCATTCACACATAATCGCTTCTGCTGTTTGTTGTCTTCTTCATGGAATTGCCTAGGACTCGCAGTTCTCTTGCTTGGCGGGTAATACTTACAGGTTTCTTTGGTTTTAAGTTAGCTTTATGGCTTTGGGGAGCAGTCGGCGGCGTGCTGATACCGCTGCTGTTGTAGGAACCCAAATTGCGCTTAGACCAACTCCGTCTCCATTTGTGTGGCCTCCACAGCTTCGACAATTGTGGTTGTGGCCACCGTGACCGAATCTCATGGAACGTACTTGGACGTGAGTGTGGCCGCATCGGCCCCATCGTCATCGATGTCACTGGCAGAGCCGTAGCAGCAGTCACACGCACAGCACAACCAATCAGTAACCAAGCCGCAGCCTCTTGGTCAAATCGCAGACACCTGCTCCAGTTCTGCGCTGGAGCGGCCCGAGTTCATCACCACCACATTCTTGGCTGCATAGTCGGTGATGAACCGGTCGCTGTTCCGCGGATGAATATTACCCACATCCTGGGCGCAGCACCAGGGATTGCGCATAGTCAGGATACGCTTAAAAGCGTCTCGGAACTCCTTGTTGAATATTGAGTAGATGATGGGATTGAAGGCCGAGTTGGAATACCCCAGCCAGGTGAGAATCTTGAAGGTCTGTCCGCCAATACACGTCTTGCAGAAGGCGGCCGTTATGTTCACACAGAAGAAGGGCACCCAACAGATCAGGAACACGCCCATGATGACGCCCACGGTGACGGCTGCCTTGTGGTCCGACACATGATACGGGGAACTGTGGTGCAAGTTGCGGACCTTGAACTTCTTCTGCGGATTCTTGGGGCGTCTTATGCTTTTGTAGCGCTGCTTCTCGGCCACCTCGCCCGGCCGGGTCACCGCCTTGATGGACTTCACGTGCTTCTGGGCGTAGCAGTACAGCCTGCAAGAGAAACCAAGACAAACATCAACTCGAGATACTGATGGGGACCAACAATAATCGGGCTCGAACAAGGGAATCTGCTGTCGACAATAATTGGCAGTCTGGCCCGGCTAACTGGCTGCTTGTTTGCTTGTCTGTTTTCGTAACTGATGCGTTGATGATTATTTACTTTCTCTTGCGTTGTATTGGCCAGAACAATTGAGTTGGCTGCTGCTTCAGCCGGCCAGTGGAAGCGACCACACGGGTCGTATGCTTAATGGCTTTCAATTGAGCCCGAAATGCCAACGTACACGTGTCGCTTGTCCTCCCACGAATACACTCGCGTACGCAGTGTTATCTGAGCTCAGATGAAAGGACAAATTACTGCCGGGCTGACTTAAGTTGGCCGGGTTATTTATTCTGTAATTCAAGCGAAATTTGATAGAAAAATTCCAATGACCAAGCTGTCCCAAAAAAAAAAACTCCTTCACATTCTTCCGTCTCGCTCCGCGCTAAAGGGTGAGGTCGTGTTGGCCATTTGTTAGCCACAAGCCTCGTTAAGGCTACCAGGCGACCCGGTCAGCCGACCTTGAGTCGAGCCCACGCAGGGAAAGTGACTGGGATTACTTGGTTGACAGCAATGCGTTCACGATTATTTGTTTAGCCGGCAATCCGGGGAGTGCCGGTCTCAGGTTTTGTGGCCGCCTGGATTTCCTGGCTGTGAATATTGACGGCCGGTTGGTCTGTACGGATTGCACTGTAATAGTTGTTGTTGCTGGTTTTACTACTTTTTATTTGGTTTTTAGTAGCTGCGGGCTGCCGTCCGGCTTTTATACAAGGCCATAAAAATATTTTTATTGTGCCTTCTACTCCGTATTTACTTTTATTTGCACTTTCTTCATATTCGCCATTTTCTCGGCCATAAAAAACTAAAGTTGCTCAACAGCCAGCGACGCGACGACAGCAGCAGCGGCAGCGGTGCGTGGGGCTCGGGTTGAGTTTGTGCGGCTTAGTTTGGGGCATTTTTTGTGGCCGCGGCTTTGTTCCTAGCAATTTGTACCCGGCTTCGGGGCACACTGTTGCTGACCCGACGTCTTGGCCGAAACTCTCTAATTGCCGCCGCAGGCCATGCCAATTTCGACTGAACAGCTGAAAATTAGTTTTTTTATGCGCCAAGACAGGCGGCGGCTCCGCTATCCAGAGTTCGTATGCATTTCATGTTTTATTCAGGCCTTGGAAACATTTCCAACCGCCCGCTTACCCTACCCTGTTTGAATTTTTAAGGGCCCACGGGAATGATACTCACCGACAGTAGATGCCAATCATGACCACACAGGGAAAGTAAAAACTGATACAACTCGAGACGACGGCGTAGGTGGGCGTCAGGTCCAGAGCGCATGTGGGGTACTTCTTGCCGTTGTCCTCGAATATCAGGGGCTGGTCGGGCCGGTGGATGCCCAGCGAGATCGGCACAAACGACACGAATGCGGCCAGCAGCCAAATGGCGGCGATGGTGATGACGGCCACCCGGCGTGTGACCCAACGGCCGTATCTGCAACAAGAACACAAAGGACACAAATCGACCAAGGCAATCAGTTAACTGATATGAAAGTGGCAATAGCTGCAGGGACATGAAGGGCGGAAACGTAACATCGGCCCACCCACAAACAGCAGCAGGATTTGTGTTCCTGCTACTGCGGCTTTGCATGCAGGCCACAGGCGGGCGGACGAACAAACAATCCAAGTAGCATTAGGCGACATCGTTTTTGGGCGTCCTCCCACAAATGTTGGCCACCCCCATCTATCTCGCCCGAGGTGTGACTGCAGTCGGTGCTGACTTGGAGGCGTGGTCAGGCTCCTCCGCCCAGCAATCTGTCATTAATTATTCGACCGACAGGTTAGCTGGAGCCCGAACCTGGGCGCCCACCTGACCACACATCGGCCGCAGTGGCAGCAACAGGAGGGTGGGTTTAGCGAAGGTTTACTGGGAGTCAGATTGGCTTCCCCCCGGTCCTCGCCCCAAGGATATAAAACAAGAGGGCGGCTGTCAAATGTACTACCATTTTTGGCTGCGGGCACAATTTGCTTTTGCGGAAATGAGCAGGCAAAATTCAAGACCTCCGGCAGTCCCCTCCCATTTGAATCTTGGGGCGACCCAAAAATGTAAGCCAGTACGAATGTGTGTGTGTAGTTGAACGAACGCCTGGTGGAGCAGACACGGGCAGGAAATCAAACAGAATAATTCAATTTCAATACAAAGATCCAGCGACACTCGGGCCCGAGGTTAGCCTATTAACTTGCCGATTTGTAGTCGTTTTGTTAGAGCTGGGGAAGTTCTCGGCCGCCCCTCGCTGGCCAAGATGCCCGCCAGCGGGAGCCTGTTAGACAAAACATGTGCCGCCATCATTGACGCCCGACGACGGCAATGGCGACGACGACAAAACGCAAAACGGAAACGGAAGTTTGTGTAATTGTATTCACATACAAATTCAATTTCTCTTCACACGTAAATTGATTTTCCCAGCATCCCCCCACCCAGCCGTCTTCCCCAGCACCAGGACAGCATTTAGTTGAAATTGCTAGTCATCCGGGCACAGATAGAGAATGGTTCGGGAGGGGAAATGGATGTGTAGGCCAAAGCATTTAAGTCCTTTGTTACCTTCGTGTTTACCCAAAGCTTTCTTTTGGTTAGTCCTCATTCAGGCTTGCCAGCCCCACGGTCCCCAGATTTGCACAGCTTTTGGTTTCCACTTGGAAATTTCCATTTCAATAGACGAAAAGCGGCAGCCCTGCGGTTTACATGTCAGGAGTGACAGGCAGTCGCTCTGGCGTGCCGTCAACTCTTTTAAAAATGCGCATAAATTGGCCTCATTGGAGCTGCGCAGAAGCCGCGCACACGCCGGCTCCTTAGAGCCAATTGAGTAGAGTTGCCTAATTGAAATCACACGATTCTCGACTAGTTGGCCGGGGAGCCACAGTCAACCATTTAAAGCTACTTAGCATTTTGTGTGCCTTGCCGTCTTTTAAGGCCTTGCCGTCTGGCGGGGGAAACGTGTGTAGTTTGTGTTTGTTTGTTGCGTAATTTTATTACTTTTTATGGGCTAAAATGTTGCCGTTTTATGTGCCAGCGACAAATGTTGACGCCACCACTGCCGTCCCGTCTTCGCCGCCTCGTCATCGACCCCGTCCGCCGGGCCAACAATTATGCACTCAAGTGACTGGCGCACCTCCTCCTCTTGGGCCTGGGCAGACAGTTGGCAAACAGAATTACAAACTACTCCCCTGTGTGTGCGAGTGTGTGTGAGCATGTCATTTGTTGTCTTTTAAGTGTTTTAACACACACACTTGCAGGCATAGCCGCGCTAGTCCTTGGCGAGCGCACAAAAGGAAAGTTTCGGGTTCGTTTGCAATTTTTCTTATTGCAGTTTCAAATTAATTTTATGCATGCGTTGTTCTGTCGCCTCGGGACGATTATAGAGCACAATTCTTGACTCTACTTGCTGCAGTTTTGCGTGGGCGAGTCTCGTGAAAAGTATTTTCTAATTAAATTTTCACGGGCTTTACCGAAAATTGCTCGCTGGAGGCTGAAGGGTGCCTGACAGGGGACCGAGCTCATTATAAAGCCCACGCCCAAATCTTGCTGAGCACAATCAAATTAAATGCCTACAATTATTCTAAAAACGCTACACAAAAACCTACAAAATCAGCAGTTCTCCCTGCTCTCTAATGAGACGCCACGGCCGCCATGGCAAAAGGCACCGCCCACCGCCGCCTGCCTCCGTCCATCGCTTTGACATGCAAATAAATCAGATTTGCATAAAACAGCAACGACATCCCGCAACTGAGGGGCGGCCAGGCTAGACAGGAGCACCTACTAAACAAATGAGACAAGACCGACGACGCCTAGACGACGCACTCACATACAAAAGCTGAAATGTACAGTCAGAAATGTTGAATGCCGTCTTGGCGTCAACGGCAACGGCAATGGCGACAGCGTCGGCGTTTTGACATTTGAAGTGCCGCTGGCGCTGGCCGATGAGAGGTAAGGATCTATCGACCAAGCGCCCGACGAGCCTGGCCACAGGTTAGACAAACAATTTTAGTTGACTGGCATGTCGAATGGGGGCTGCTGGCTGGGATGGAGTGACTGACTTTGAACTTTGCCTGCGGTGCGCAGCGTGAATTGAAATGAATCTACTGACGGTGGACCTGGCGTCGAGGCGGGGCAGCAGGTAATTCAATTGCAGATTGGAATTCATGGGATTATTGCCACATTACCATGGTAAGGCAGTGGAACAGCGCTTACCAAGCGCTTATGTCAACTGCAGTCAATGGGAACTATGAAAAAAACCTGACAGCTCTCACACAAACATTTTCAAAACCTCAGCAAAGAGGAAAATGTAGCATTTTTCGTCCATGAAAACTGGCAGCTCTTGTTGAGCCCACAGGCAGGGAGAAGGGCAGGAGAATGGATATTTTTATATACTTTTGGCTGTGCCTGAAAATAGCATCAAAGGATTTATTGTGTCCCATTCAAAATACGGACCCGCTGCCCGCTTGTCCGCCGCCTCATTTCATGTGTTGACCTCCAACCGAGTTGAGCGGCTCCGCTTGGTGGGGCCGCCTCCGCCCCAACCCCAGGCAGCATTAACAGCAACTGAGGCACATTAATTCCGTGGCTTGGCTCGCTTAGCTGGGTTACCATGTGACTTTGTCTTTGGCCGTTTTGTGTGCTGATTGTCAGTGTGCAGTTGCCCTCATAAGCCGGCGCCATTTTTAAAAGCTCGCAAACACACACCCACTCGCCAGGACACACCTCCGCGTATAGTGGATACCAGGGGGCTGACCATCAGCCATTTTGTTGTTGTGCCGCTGACATGCCATAAATTCCCGCCAGCCTCTGCCGGACCAAGCGCCGTTAAGAATTCGTTATTTTCATTTTTCAGCAGTTTTCTGGCTGCCGTTCGGCAATTTGTACTTTGTAGCGATGTGGGAAATTTCATTAATGCTGCAGTTTATAGATGAATTAAAATTAAATTGTTTCCAGATTGCAACCGAATTCCAAACGAGCTGAGGCGGCAGAATCCCGCCGACCTCGTTTCCTTCATTTAGTCTGATTACAAAGGAAACTTGAACGCCCACCAGGCAGCCCTGAGCTCGCCAAGATTGGATGCTCCCACACACACACACACAGAAATGCACGAGTGGCTGTGGCACACGAGTGGCAGTCAAACAAACACCTGGGGCAGCAAAATCGTCTGTCTTTGGCAAACAAACAAGCCAACCAGCCAAGTCAGCGAGTGTGTATGAATCCTTCACAGGAAACTTTCCTCTTTGCGGGGGCATTTTTAATGAGAGTTGTGAATGAGACGCAAGTAAATGGCAGGACCGAGGGGCAAACAAGGAACGTGTGTGACAAGATAAATAGCAGATGCTAGAGCGACGACATTGTTAGCTTTGAGCTGGCGTTGACTTTCGGTTAACGAACACAGAATACCCTAAGCCCCAACGGCCAATAGCTCGATAAACAATTCCAAGCTTGTCTAAATTCAATTAAATGATCTTAATTTGTGGGCTGCTCAATGGCTTAAAGATTTCTAGTTTGAAGGCAATATGCCCTCTGCAGGGTTTCTAAGCGAAAGGGTATCAAAATCAAGTTGTTAGCAGAAAGTCGTCAACTTTAATTACACTTTCACTTGGGGAAAACTTTAAGGCCAATTTTGTGTGGGCCAGGGAGGCAAGAGAGGAAAGAACTGGGTGAAATTTCAAACTAGTTCCCATCAGATTTATCAGTTTTACGCTGCCAACCGCTTTTCAGAAACTGCTTTCCCAAAAACTTATGAATCTGGCGGCCAAATTAAAACGGCGAGCCTTAAACTTTGCGCTCCGATTTTCTGCTGACTCGGCTAGAAGTGAAGCATGGGAATTTCACTAATGCCCAAAGGACCCAGACACGTGACGTTGCAAAATGCCACACGCGGCCCACATGCCTGGCGCAATAAAACGAGGCGAGGGGGAATTTCCGGTTGGTGGGATTTGCCTGATGAACCGAAACTCGTTAATACTAATAAATCTGCGACTAATGAAACAATTATGGGACTCGCCAAGCTAGAAAAGCCTTCCTGTCAGACCGCCCTCAATGGCCATGACTCGGCGGCCGACAGGGCGGATGGTTTATGGACGTTGGCGCGGTTGCTTTTAAACTTTCTGACTGCTGGCGGCTTATCTATTTTATACAATTAATTCTCACCGATCATGAAATTGAAGGCCTTTATTTGTCAAACTTTCGCCAGCTTGTCTGTCGGTGAGAAGGCACATCAATGAAATTTCATTGAGAGCTCCTGTCAATCGGAGCGAAGTGGCGGCCCTCAGCGCCAACTATGCTATGCAGTTTTTAAATAAATCAGGCGGGAAAATCAATACAATTCAGCCCCCTGCCGGTGGCAACACCTACAGCAACACGAATGGGGCAACACATACACTTTTCTTCCTCTATAAATATGGGAATGTGGCCGATGGCATCGATGGCCGATGGAGTTGATGGTGTTATGAGAGCGGCATTAATTTATGCATGTGACAGGCGATTGTCGGGCTGTCAGCGGCAAGAACCTAGGCCATTTCAGTGGCACATACTCGGATACATACCTCAGCGGATCCTTGATGTGGATATAACGGTCCATCGATATGGCGCACAGATTCAGAATGGATGCCGTGGAGCACATCACATCAAAGGCAACCCAAGTATCACAAAATTGCGCGCCAAAGATCCAATAGCCTGCAAACGATACAAAAAAAAAAAATAATAATAAATTTCTGTCAGCCTGAAAGTTCCTGGAATAACCAACTGCCCACCCACCCAACATCGGACGGTCCAATTGACCGAACGAAGCTGGGTTATAACTAGCAAAATCCGGCCTCTCGTCAACGTTGTTGGGTGTGCGTGGCGGAAATTGCCATGTTGCCGAAGGAAACCGTTCAAATTAAGCAAAATAAAAGCCGCCGAGCGTGAAAGGTCCGCCGGACTCACAGATTCTGATTCACAGTCGCCGCTCGCATTCAGATGCAGATGTGGATACAGATTTTTGTTTTATTCACATGGCAAATTGAATTTAAATGATTTCATAAATTCATTTCCGTTTAAAGAGCGCAAAACGCTGCATTTAAATTCAATTTGTCCAGGCAATTCAACTTATCAGCCGTCCAGAGACCGCACTGCACTCTCAGCATCCCGGGTAAACGGCAGAGACCGGGAAAGAAAGACGCCGGAAGGGTGGACCCAAGTGACCCATTCGGACATCCGTGGCCATCATTTATTTAGCCAAAAAGCGCAAGGGGCGGTAAATGCCGCTCCTTGTGCTTGCCTTATGAATAAATTCAATCAGGACGTTGATGCTTCGTTCACTGACTTGGCAGGATCTTCGGCGGCAAGTTTACATTTCATATGCTGCGTGTCACGATTATTGACTTCTCTGCTACTGGAAATAAGTCTCTAATGGGCCCAGGATAGCATACCGGATCCCATTAATCTGTCGAGAGACTTCGGTCATCCTGATAAGTGCAATGCCTCCCGCTACGCATCGCGCTCTTACGCCTGATGGCTCTCATATTGTTCAGGCCAATTTGGCTACACACATATTTAAGCCATTTGGTTGAATATGCTTGCGTGGGTTTCTGCAGCAGCTGCTGGCTCATGGTCTGGCCATATTTGCAGAAATATGCTTGCGAACGACTGCTCCTCCGACCCGCGGTTGTGAGGCCGCCTGCGTTGGCTGGTTTTGTTTGCTGATTTGCCTGCGTCGCGTTTGTGCCATGAAGCGTGCTAAATGTTATTTTGCCATCGCTCAGAGCTGCTGGCGGCGCCTTAGCAGAAAATTATTTTCCTCCACAGCTTGGCACTCGCATGTGTGGACGGACACAGGGCGGCCTGCGGGCCTCGCTTGTTTGTTTGTCTGTCTGCCTGCCAGCCGTGGGATTTTTATTTATTTTCTTCACACTCGACTTTCTGCTTACGAGGCAGTATCGGCACACTCGCCCGCCGTCCTTCCCATTGCCAAGTGCAAAAGGCGTTTGTTATTCCTACCACCCAACCAATGGTAAGCCCGCCCATCGCGCCGCCCTTTCCAGGCTGACGGGCTCACCTGGTCCTTTGGCATCGACGCCGCCATCGTTGCCACCATCGCTATCAACGCCATCGGTTGTGATTTGTCCCACGCAGCTGCTTTTTATCCGGGCTTTTATGTATCTCCCGGCCGTTATTTGTTTCTATATTTTCATTTTACTTTATTTGTATGCCCGTGTGTGTGTTCGCTCTGTCATGTCAGAGCTGGGCTCTCTCATCACGCTTCGATGTCAGCTGCATGTTCTGCCAACCGGAATCCGTTGGCGTGGCGCGTTCCCGAATCTTCAAAAGCGTGTCTGCTTATTAAAGGAACCTCGTTGGTACGCCTAATTTGCTGCCTATTTACCGAAATCATTGGAGTGGTTCGCTCGGTTTGTCTCAGTGATTTCGGTAAATTTCTCATCCGCCGCATGGCATTTGCATTTTGCATTTGCCAAAACTAATAAAATTCACTTTGTTTGCTACGACAAAACTGAAAATCTCAGTCGCAGTTGACCCCGTAGTTGCGTGGCTCTCAGCGGAGCGGCATTCTTGGTAATTTTAGTCGACTATCAGATGGCTGAGGCTGGTTGGTGTGGAGGGGTGACAGGACTTTTTATGCTGCCATCTCAGCCACTAAGCTGCAAACTTTGTCAACTTCAGCAAGGCAGATTCGCTTGGTTGGGTTGTCTGACAGCCCGTCGCTCAGGCTGAAGTTTATCTCGGGGTCCTGGCTAATGCAAATCATGCATTCACTGCATGCCAGTGTGGGTGTGAATGCAGATGTGTGCAGAGGCAAAGGGATTCTGTGGCTGGGTCGTCAATGTCTAAGCTTACGCTGTGAAGCGGCTTAGGTTCACCATGAAATGAATTTCTTGTCAGTGTCACTTCCCCTACTCAGGCCGCTATACAAACCTCTGGCGTTATGTAATTTTACTCAAAACGTGATAATTCAATGGTCCCTTGTTCGGTTAGCCATTGAAAAATTAACATAAATTTATGATAAAAAGTGTATACAAAAGAATTGCGGACAATCAATTGCCCGGAGCACTTATATTTCCGGCTGTCATTGTGGCATTTTGAATTGCAATTCCCACCGGAACGGACAGCCAAATAAACTCACCCAACAAATCGTTGACACCCGCGAATGTCATCACCAGCGAGGCCACAAACAGATCCGCAATCGCTAATGAAGCCAGGAATAGATTGCCGATTCGCCGCAGACTTCGCTCCGTGTAGATGGCAAGGCAGACGAGTATGTTTCCGGCAACGGACAGAAAAATCAACACTGACAGAAAGACGCCTGCAAGACAAGAGAAGAAGAACGGAAATCATTGCCTTAGGCGAGGCCGTCCAATTTACCGCCCATTCGCCGACAATTCAACACTGAGAACAAAAGTGTAGCATACTTTTGCGCGCCACTCAAAGGCCACATGCAGCATGCAGGTATCGGCCCCATTGGCACAGTGGTGTGAAATTATATAAAAACATGAGCAAACTCAAAATGCGTTTAAATGGGTGTTTGGGTGCTTGGATTGTGCTGCACACTCGACGACATTTACTTTACCAACAACTACAATTGACACAAGTGAGAGCGGCTCCGGTTCCTCACCAACTATTGTATCCATTTCGGAAGTGTTCGTCCAGGCAGTCTCATTGAAGAATGATGTCAGCTGTTTGCCGGACCCATGGAATGAGAAAAGATCCGAAAAAGTTATGGTTAGGCAGATAATGGCAATAGCAATAAGTAATAACCGTAAATTTCAAACGAAATTAGAGAACTCATTTGGGGGATTTCTCTAGGCTCTGGTCGGCCGGCTCTGAGCTTCGACTCCTGTTCCCCTAGGTAATTTATAATGTGAATTTGGTTTCCTGCTAGTCAGCCGCACCAAATGGCTCGGGGTGCTTTATGCAGATTTATGCGAAATTTTAAAAGAACCGTGGGGCTCGCGTTACCTGCTGGGACCTCGGGGGTCACCATTAAGTGCTTTTTTTTGTGCACGCTCAAGACTTCCTCGAGTCACTTTAAAGTCTTCTATCGAAAATCTGCCACAATTTAAACCTCAACATTGACAGCATGTGGCAAAACTTTTAATTACCATCAAAGGGACTTCGTGGGACCCCATTCGTATCTAATTAAAATTATGGAATGTTTGTGACGCAGACGAACGGAAAACACACAGAATTTCTCTCTAATTAAACTGATGTTATTAGTTGGCATTGCTGCTCATTTATGGAATATTTCCCCTTGATTCCTTTGCTGTGTGTGAGATATTTTTGCGGTTTGACAACGCCAAGCTTAAAATTAATTTGGGCATGGGCCTAGATAGGCTTCTTAGGTGTGCCGACCGCACCTCCATTCTCGGCTGCGTTGTGGTTTTTTGAGTCAGGACTCGAACTATCAATCATTTTGGTATTTGTGGCTTCCTCCTGACCGCCTCCCGGAAAACTTTCCATTGTTTCTTCGTTATACAAAATCAATTTCTCCTATCCTCGCAGGCTGACCGTCGTCACACTCAATTCCAAAATCAATTAACCCAACCAAGGACTTGTCGATCGTGCGTGTGTGGGTTTTCCTGCGGTTTCTGCAACTTCAACTTTAAACTGCCCGCTTGACTGAATGTTCGTGGAAAAGCTTCTGCTCTGCTTGCTCATTTGACTGCATTCACTTAAACAAACTGATCTGTGACTCGCTGGACTTAATTCGATTGCGAACCGCAGTAATCAATTTCATAGGCAACAACAAAAAAAAATGGTAGCCTTCTCTATGGCAGAAGGAGTTGCGGTTGCGATTTAATCTACGCCTGGTATCTCCGACGGAACCGCAGGACGAGGGCTTTCAACAGCTCTTGGCCGGCAGTCGGAAAAACTCGAGGGCATGTATATGAACTTAATTTACCACAGGAATGAATACGCATCGTCTGGTTGGGTGGTGGTAAGGGAAAAGCACAAAATACTGGAAAGGTGATGCTAAAAGGCAAACCGAAAACCGCTGACACATGCAATTATTTTATTTTGCAGAAACAAAACCAGAGAAATGCCAGGAATGCATAAATATTTTTTCACAAACACGCACGCACACATTTTAAATACCCTTCGTCTAAAAAGGAATTTTCCGAAGGCTCGTAAAGTTCCCATATGGTTAAATTGACATGACGATTTCAATTTGTCATTTCATCGGTCTTTTGGCTCCAAGGATAACATATTTTCAGCTGGTCGTATTTCATTTTGCGGAGCAGCTGCAATTTGATAGTCGGTGTGGCTATGAGCAAGTTTAAATTTATTTTATTTAATTGTGTGCAATGAATTTTTCGTTTGTTTTCGTTGCCAGTAATTTCCTCGCTGATGTCGGTGTGTTTGCTTTAAATTTGTAAGCGGCTTATTAATATTTTACTTTGGCTTATTGGGCGTGGCATCGGTTTAAAATGCAACACTGACACGGCACACAGAAACGCGCGATAATTAGTTTTAATGAGGGAAGTGTAATAGAGACGACTCCACAGGTAGAAATGCGTTTGATTTAAAGGATATCGCGGTGTACATAATTGAGTTTAAATGAAGCCAAGCTATTTGTTTGCATCAGCAGTTAAAACGACAACGTATGTGGAATTTAAATGCCCTGGAAACTTTCATGTATGCGATTAAAGCTGTCGACTGGAAAATGCCCGAAGACATTAATAAGGACAACACTCGTGATTAATTGGCTGGCATCGCCAAAATGTTGACAGCGAAAATACTTTGGATTATGAAGAAATAACAATATTTTCATTTCAGGATGAAGTGAAAATTTCATTATTTCGGGCCATTGCCGGTGACTACGTGGCGTTGCCTTCTTATTTTTTCCAGCAACATCATTAAAATGCCGTTAACAAGGCGAGAGGGCCGCAAGACTCAGCTCGTTACCAACAAGGGCCAATAATGAATTTCCCACGAATTTCTCCTCAATTACCGCCGCGATGAACGGACAGAACACCCCTCCAAAAAACAGACAGTCAATCATCGGAGCTTTCATATCACAAATAATTTCGCCATAAATATGTCAAATGAATTACTAGACAAGCTTGATTTCCCTCAAACAGGCCGGCCATCTGGCCTGCGTGTGTGAGTGGGTGGAGGGAGCCAGACGAACGCCCGCCATTCAGGCCATTAGAGAGCCCGAGAAGGCATTCAGTGGGCCATAATGAAATTTAAAGGAATAAAAACAAGCAAACGGCGGCAGAGCGTGGCGCTGGCAGCGGCAGTTGCTGCATTTAATTGCCAATAAAAGTGGACAACAGATGTCGCAGGCCGTCGGCCAGAAGCAACAACAGGCTGACTTCAAAATATGACAAAGTAAACACAAAAGGCAAGCGAACCCGAACGCAGACACAGCCAAAGGACCTTGCTAAGCAAGACCAGGGGCCGAGCAGGCTCGGGGGGAGGCCGTCTGTTTGCAAAGTTAAATGACACAATGCGTTGATTAAACGTCAACACACACAAACGCACACCCGCCATCCACACAGGCCCATCCTTCTCCTTTCAGTTGACAATTGCCGACGGCCGAGTGGGCGGCAACAATAATGCGCAAATGGCAGAAAGACCAACGCAGAAAACCTGTTAACAAACAATAATAACACAACAAGCAGGTTGGTCTGTCTGAAAGGCAGAACTGTTGCCTGCGGCCGTACGTTTGTCTTGTCTTTCTGCCTGTATCCCCGTCTACTTGGCTTCTGGCTTGTTCTCCTGTCGGTGTGTTTGGGTCTGCGTGTTAGCCTGTCTACCCAGCGGAAGTAGTGTGATTTACAAGTCCGAAGTCACCAAAGGCACGAGGGCGAGTCCTCCACAGAGGCATTTCGCGTCTTTTGTTTCATTTGAGGAAGTGCCAACGCGCGGCTTTCTTTCTACTGTTTCCTTGCTTTCTTATTTTACACACTTTACAGAGTTGTTGGACCGCTTCCGCCACTTGACGTGGCCCGCCAGCCGTGTCCTGTCAGAAATACACAATAACTACCAGCTAACTAGTTGTGTATAACATCTTTCAATTAAATTCAGGGGCCAGAAAACCACTCTAGGTGAAAATCGCTAGACTGCTCAGGAGTTTGGGTGCGTTGTTCAGGTTGAGCGTGGCTATTCAGTGGCTTTCATTGTGAGAAGTTTCGTGAGGTTGCTCGGTTTATTTTGGTTTTATTTAAACGCCTTTAAACCAACCGAGCGTATACATAATGCGACGAAAGGCGGCCTGCCGCCGGCTATGAATACTTTAAGGGCCTTGCCCTCGATTGCACTTGCTGGCAGATAACTGATTTCCGTAAGCCAAGTTTCCTAGCCTGAAAAGCCGCAACGTCTTCCTCAACTAACTCGGTGAGGGATGATGGGCCCATCTGTGCGCACGGAGGGCTTGTGGGTCTTGCCGTAGGTTAGATTCTGTGGCTCATGTGGTTTTTGATATTAGCATAAATTTGAATTCTTATAATAAATACGAAATTTCGTTGGCCCAACCGGCTTCATTTGCATACTTGAAGAGGGTGTTTCATGAAAGCCGATTTTAGTTTAGCCCAAATGAAAATTTAACAAATGCTACCTTGATCAATGCGAAGTCCTTGCTTGCTGGACTACAAAATGAGTGGGCATTCATGAAATTTTCATTCAATCGCAATGCAATTTCAATCTACAAAAAGCACCCACCATATTCAGTCAACTTCACTGACAAACCATCCTCGACCCTTGGACCTGCTGCGGGCCTAGGACGCCTATCCGTCCGGCATGAAAATGTATGCCATTTTTGCTGTAATGCGTTGCACAAATATTTGCCCCGTCATAAGTGTCTGTGTGTGTGTGGGGAAGTGTGGAGAAGTGTGTGCGTTGTTAGAAAGTTTACCGAGTCCTTAGCCTAAGTGAAAATAGCAGACAAAAACTTTAAACTCAACTAACGACGCTCTGCTACCGGCCCACCCGACGTATGCGTGATGTAAAATGGTGAGAGAAATTTTGTCATCGTTTCGAAGGTGGCCGTGCGCCCCTGGCTCCGCAGACTGCTCTCAGCAGATGTAAACTGTAATAACAATTGTCAAAGACGCTTTCATTCCATTGTCGGTGCTGTCATTGCCATTGACAATGGCATAAAGTTGCCAGCTTGTTGCCTTGCTGGCTGGCTGGCCCGCCTCTCGCACTCATCCACTGGGGTCTTCCAGTCCTGCCTTTCAATGTACTTGTTATTCTTTGAATTCTCTGTTGTTTGCATTGTCTTCGCACCTAACAAGGGAACTGAGGCCGCGTTAGATGGACCAAACTTTTCGACTGTCTCTCCGGCCCAAGTAAATTGAATTTATTGCCAAGTTCTAGGTACAGTTGAGTTGAAGACTTCTTAGCCGAGTTCTCTCATAATTGCAGTTAATTTTCTTCTGAAAAGTTCTTGCATTTTAGTTTTGCTAGCAGAGTGACCGGAATCCTCTTAAATTTTTAACTGAAATCAAATTCAAATAACCTTTGCCTTCTGAGCTTTTGTTGGCCTGTCAAAAGCAGCCTGTCCAAGGATTCGGTCAACCTTGATTCCCTGGGCCTGAATATATTTAAAGTTCACCCTGCGCACACAAGTTAAAGTCGCTGTGTGTGCGAAAGTAATTTAAGTTTAATGCACTCGAGTGCACTTTAATCTCAGAGCTTAACGCCGAAGGTGCCAGGTATTTGATAAGGTTCCTTTAATTAGTGCAGCCAGATGTCTGGCAAACAACAACATCAGATACTCGGCAGCTGATGACTGCGCACTTCTGGGCCTTCTGACTCCCCCGAGTTAGCCAAGCGCCCTGCCGACAACTTGTATCCACCGCCTGCCTCATCTGATTGCGCTGCTGGCGGCAGACTGTCAATAGTGTATAATTAGGTGGAAAAGCACCGTCCGTGGCATGAAGATGTTCAACGAAGGCAGCTGCACTCACCGCATTCAGCTGTCAAGTCACTCAAGCCAACAGTAACAAGAGGATGGGGTGTCTCGGGTTTCTATTTCGTAGGCATATGAAACTGCGACTTCTTGACAGCTCAGTCGTTGGGTCGCATTAAAATTAAACGACCGGACAACTGGACATGAGAGCCCCTATCGGTTGCTTTGTTTTTCCGCCTTGTAGAAGACACGCAAGCAAGATGTCTTGGCAGAAAAGTTTTCTTATCGACTCGGTGAACATCAATCGAGGCGAACAAACGTTATCGCCGAGCAGAAAATAGTTGAAGGGATACCGCCAACTTCGCCAACAATGGATAGTCGACTTATGGGGGCCGCAGTGCTGGCTGTTTGATCTCAAAATGTTGTTCAATGCTTTGAGCGTTCTGGCTGCCGGTGGATGTGTTTGAGTTTGTTGAAATGCCGGCAGGCAGCCGAAAGAAAAACATTTGCCATTCCAAAGTTTTCAAAGAGCTCTCACCGCTCTATTTACTAACGAAAGGGTGGGCACACACGCCCATCTCTACACAAATGGCCTGTCGTAAAAAGCAAATAAAAATCATTGAAATGACTCGCCAATGTGATCGCATTGTTATACAATTACTAGCGTTACAGTTGTAGTTCGTGGAACGAAAGCAGTTCCTTAAAAAATTCGAGACCCGACTCGATTCAAGCCGTCGCCTTTGTCCTGGCCTGACCCGACACCGGTTCGCCGCATTTATGAAAGAAACACGAAGTGCCAAAGGCATTCCCCATTTTATGGCCAATAAAATGGCTTTTGAGGTTATTGGTGGAACCTTTCGGCCGTGTATTAAATCAGGCGCATCATTTCCATTCTACGGGCTTTGTGGCGGCTCTCCAGGACTACGTGACCTGGAGTGGATAAAGTTGCCGGATGAAAAATGAAATGCAGACAACATAAAATCGAAAATTACCCTCCTTTTTTCATTTGGTCGACCGAGTAGGTCTCCCGTGGGTCACTGCAGGTGGGGCCGCTTATCCCTAAATGCAAATGCCGTTTTTCTTGGGGAAAATTGTCAAGCTCCCCTTGGCGGTTGGTTTTTCACATTGCTCTTGCGGTTCAAATTTGCAAACCAATTTGCGGACACATTTTCCTCGAGTGACACTCATTTGTTTTGCGGCTACCATGTGATTATGGCAGACAACTGGGAATGCCAGCCGCATAGCCATCAAATCAAATGGACCGGCAGGGCGTTGGGTGCTGACTGCATTTTATTCAACTAAATTAAATTAAATTGATTCAATTGCAAGTTGTCTGCCATTTGCCAATGTGACAGTTGCGGCTGCATTCAAGTGCAGCTCAAATGGAATGAATAAAATGAAATGCTGGTATCTCCAGTTCTCTCAATCGCATCTAAAACGGCCAAAGTACACGATAATGAAAATAAAAAAAGGCCTTCAACGTCTTTGACTCCAGGGAATCCTTAGCTGATAATTTGGTATATTTTAGACGATTTTATCTCAGTCTGGCATCTCGCCTGCTTGTCTTCTCTGACCGCACCTTCGATTTGGCTTGCAACCGCGAAGGTGTATGGGAATTCGGAGCTGGGCACTTTGGGGCCATTGGAATTCCTTTGAAATACAAGCCGCCTTCTACAAATTGCCGATGGGCTATTGGGTTATCGTCGCGATTACGGGAGGCAGCCAGACGGGTGGGCGGGCAGGGTGGTCGACCACATAATCACCACCCTCACCGCCACAAGTAGTCTGGCATTAATATTAGATTACTTTGCTTTTCATATGCAACGCTGGGCGCATACAAAGGCCACCTAAGCTTTTTTATGGGACAGTTTAGAGGCAAAATGAAATTTATGGCATTGAATTCACCCACACTTTCCGATCGGCAACAATGGCAATATGAGGACAAAGCCCATAGCCCAATGGCCTCGGTTGCAATGAAAATGCATAAATAATTCAATTAGTTGACGCAAATTGCTGGCTGTTTAGCTGTCTAACCTACATGGCCGTACAAAGCGGCGTATGCGTGATGGATTCTCTTCGGGGAGTGCAACTTTTCGCTCCCCTCCCCCCGCCCAGGTGACGATTTGACAGTCCTGCCCCTCGGGGGCCCGTCTCTACTGCTTTACGAATGCGCTAATATCCGCCATTTCGCCCGGAAACGCTAAGAACCGGGCCATAAGGGGGCCCGGGCTTGGAGGCTTTGCTGTGACAGCGTGACAGAGAGTTATAAATTAGTTAAAAATCTATTTATGCGGAAAATGTATAACGGCATAACGACGACGTGCCAGACACTTGATAGGCTAATGTTGGTACGTGTGTATATGTGTGTGAGTGTGCGTGACACGCTACCCAGGAACCGCGCGGGCTGTTTGGAGCCGGGAGGGGGAAAATTAAGCGCTTTGCTGGCACTGCACGCCAACTTATGTGCTGCTTATTATTTACATTCGATTGAAAGTTAAACGTGCGAACAGGCAACCACAAACTTTGCCGTAATATGCCACCGTATATATAGAAAAAAATATATAGAATAAACGAATATTTAGATGCGTATCTCTGGCGTTTTAAGCAAACCCGCAGCGCTGGTGGGTGCAAACAGGAGACTGATGATACCCAGCCAGGCACGTAACTTTTTTTCGTGCGGATGAAGTTTTTTGCGAGCTCACACGAACTCACATTTATTTAACCATTCTCGCCCCATTTCCAGGAGGCCCCAACCATTTAGCACGTCCTTCAGGCAGCCCGCCCGAAAGGATTAAGAGCCCCTAGTGCTGGCGGGTATCCCCTATTGTAATCCTGGCGTGCGCGTGTGATGCTAATGAGTTTCACATCAATTCTGATTTGAAGGGAAAGTGGCAAGAACGGCTTAATGATCAATTAATTAAATCAAATTCCCGCGTATTAGAGGAGCCAGCAATGAATATCGATCGGCTCTCCTCGTAAGCGAAACTAGGGCCATGAAATTGTGCAATTTTGTATTACGCATACGTCACATTAGCCAGCGAGCAGCTCAAAAAGCCCGTTAAATCGGAGTCACCTGACGGGAAGCCATCAAGTTGCCACTGTTGCCGGAAAGCACGACAATTTTATGGCCCAGCCATAGATAAAGATAAGAGTCCTCTGTCCACGGCCCTCGACCCAATCAACGCCAAAAGCAATGAGGCCACATAAATTCACTTCTTGCCGTCCATGCCAGCGCCTCAAAGACGGCATCAATAGAAAGTTGCCCGCACTCTGGGTCGACATCATCACTCACCGTGGTGCCGTCGTAGCCATTTGTCAGCAATTGAATGTCGATTTCAATGTCGAGATCCACCTTGGCGGTTGTGAGTTGTAGGGAAAGACGATCGGTGTCCAGCAGCAAGGCGCTGTGGTTTCGATTGCCGCCAAGAGATGCGGGTAGCAGGATGCTGCTGCCATTGCTGGTGGGTCCCCCGCTGCCTTTGCCGATGCTGTTGTGATTGCTGTGGTGGTTGTGATGAGTTGTCGCTGCTGTTGTTGATGTTGTTGCTGAGGCGGCGGCAGCAATTGTTGCTGCTAGCGCGGCTAGGGCCGTGGTTGCCGTAGCGGCCGTTAGATTCACAACATTTGTCATGTCGCCAGTCGGGGTGGTCGGGGCTGGGGGACTGAAGGGCTCGAGGAGAGGATAATAGGCGGGATTTCTTTTAAATTGGTGAACGCGAGATTTGTAGCTCGGGGGTTGAATTTAATATTGTATTGAATGGGAAATGTTCGAGTAGCGAGGACGTTGCATGTTTCACGTTTTTCACAACAATTTTCGTTTTTTTTTTTAAATCAACGGTTATTCGAATTTTCTCTTATGCTGGGCCATTCGCATTTGTCCGCTTTGGGCACTCAAGTTTGCTGCTGTTTATTCATAAGATGCATTTTTCATGGTGCATTTCCATTTGCCCGCAACTGGCAATCGGTCTGCCGACACAACGGAACTGCAAAAGAGCCGACACACAATAAAACAAATAAGTTTGCTGGCCAAGACTGACAGTGGCTAGGATCCTTCTGGCCACTCCGCGTCTGCACTTAGAATTCATTCCCCGAACGGAAATTGCCAATTTTCAACATCGTTGCCAGTGTGTGTTGTTGGGTGTGTGGGTAGTGTATGAGTGTGTGTTGTTATTTATTATTTGGCCAAGAGATAGCCAAGTCCAGGCGTTCGCATTCATTCAGCGATGGCGCGTCGAAAAATCAACGGGTCCGCTTTAAGCCCGAGCGGATGGATGGGCCAAGACCAAGCAACTACTGGCCCATCAATCAAGTGAATTATCAAATTAGAGTCAATTGTAATCATGTAAAACGCCGCTGCCAGAAGGACAGCCTGCTCAGACTTGGCCGGTCTTGGTAATCACGCCAAATTGCCAACGGGCTTTGTACAGATAATAATAATATTTCTGGATCCTTGTCTGTCATTTGTCACATTCAATTATGCACACACACACAGGCACTCACGCACACGAATTGATCGAGCAACAAATTGAAAGTGGCCGAGCGGGACTTGCGAACGGTTGCCCGATGGGTCCTTGCCGAAGCGCGGGCGGGAAAGTGGAATTTAAAAACTTTTCTGTTGATGGAACAATGTTGCTGGGCTAATGTTGCTGGTTAATGTTGGTGCTGCCGAACCGTGCGAATTGAAAGCTGAGCGTCGACTGAAAGAGCGCTGCCGCTGCCTCGCTGACAGAGACGGTGGGCCGATAGCCGAGTGACGGCGCACGGCGCTTTGGTTGGCTGTGCGTTTATTTGCCAATGCCGCAAGTATGCAACAAATTTGAGGCGATTTCATACCCGACTGATTGTGTGGAAATTAACGGTGCGAAAGCCGACGATTCAACAGGATATACTCGGGTCTGACTGAGGCGGAATATCTGCGCTGCGCATCCCAGAGCGAGCTTTCTTATCGAATGAGAGGGAGAGAGGCCGCTCAGTAGTCCTCGCCAGAATCAGCCACCTGTTGGGCCAAACAAGACGCGATTTCCCAGCGTTTTGCTCGCGGTTTTAGTCGCGCAAAAATTACGATTCACGCTGCGGTAAATAAATATTGTTTTTGTGACCGCCCGCTGAGAAATCCCACAGAACGCGAACGCAAATCACTTCACCCAATCCGAGAACAAGGCAATTTTCCAATTCATTCTAATCTAGGCGGCAAATGTGTGCTCGGGCTGACGAAGAGCCTTCGACAGAGGCCGCTCTTATCTAATCATAAATAACTAATCGCTACCACTAGAAGTTACTCAGTACCACATGCTCGAGCGCACCCAGGTGATGTGCTTGGCCAGATCGCAGTAGACCACTGGCTTGGTGAGGTTACAGCGATTTGGGCCCGTCTGGCCGGCCGAGACGATGCCGCGCAGCAGCCAAAGGTTGTTCTCGTTCAGCATGAGGCCGCCGCCCGAATCTCCGGTACAAGGACCGGCTCCTTGCTTGTTCGAAGCGCAGAGGGTGCGGGAGGTGACCAGGGTATTTGGCAGGACTCGTAGGCAGTCGGACTCAGTGACAATGTCCGTGTCGGTCATTTTGGCAATTTTGGAATTCGCGTTGCCCTTCTCGTCGGCCCCCCAGCCGGCCACGTAGGTCTTGTAGCCCGACGGCAGGTTAATATTGTAGCTCTCGGTCCACAGGCAAATCGGGCGAATGTAATTGTCAATTCTGGAAGGACCAAGATGTAAATTCAATAAATACCAGCAATCTTCGAAGATCGACTTACGTTATGGGCTGAAACAGTTTGAGCAGAGCGATGTCGGCATCGGAAAAGCTGTCGGGTTGGTATTGCTCGTGCACCACCACTGATTCGATGTCCCGCAGCACCCCTGTGGAGTAGTCGTCCAGACTGGTGCGCCCCAAGGACACCAGAGTCTCTCGGGCCTCTAGGTTGCGATTTACGCGGAAGCAGTGGGCAGCCGAGATCACCGTCGACTGGGAAATGAGTGTGCCACCGCAGAAAAACTCCAGTCCCGTGCCCCTCTTCTCAAAAATGGCGGCGATCCACGGCAGCTGCCCCCGCTGTACACGGGTTCCAAAGAAAATCAATGGAGCAACTCCAGCCTCCCGTCCACAAACCTCCCTCAGCTGAGCTGCAGTTGTGGCCACGGTCGGCTGCCTCCTTGTCTCCGGCTGTACAACGGCCACCTGAGTTGGCGGTGGCGGAGTTTGGGGCTCCCTTTGTGGTGGTGGCTGTCGCGGAGGCTGCCGTGCGGGTTGACGCGCTGGTTGGACGGGCTGGACGGGCGGTTGTCGTTGCTCTGGCCGCTGTCGAGGGGGCCCAAAGGAGGGATCACCGAAGACAGAATTGGGCCCGAAAGGCCCGTTGCCATTGCTTATGAGTGGCACAGTTGTGGAACGCAGTGAGTGGGTCAACGAGATCAGCGTGTTGGGTGGAGGATCTGAGAAAGAGATTTTTAATAAACACAAAGAATTCCTGAGTTTCTTTTCTACTCACAGGGTGCAGCCGAACAGAGGAAGAATCCATTAAGCGACAGCTTCGTCAGCTTTGGAATGACGCCGGGAGTGGGGAAGTCCACACGATAATGCACTGGCTGGGCGGTGCGCAAGCTCTCTTTGGTTCTTTCCTCGTCGTACAGGAGGGAGAGGCGGCCAACAAAGCTCTGCAAAGTCGAGGTTATTTAATAATAATCTTTGCTATTTTTAGCATATTTTTTTCCCTATCAATCTGCTGTCGTAAATCACTCATATGAGTTTTGGGTATTTACAAATCCAAATGCTTGTTCGAGACAAAAGAACACCGTCAACAACATCGGACCGCAACCCAAACAAAACCCCAAGAAACCTGTCTCACCATGCGGCTGCCGAGAACCAGAAATCAAACGACCCGAGCTGTCACTCAATAAATATTCTCCCTGTTTCATCTGAGGCCGAGACACTACTTTACTGCCGTTTATTGAGTTATAGATTAAGTGATTCTAATGCGACGCGCTCATTTTCACACCTAAACTGGTTCTCTGGTGATAAGACGAAGGGGCTACCGAGACTTTGTTTGCTTTGGCTGACGGAGGCATCTGCTTTGTTATTTGGGGGAGGCGCTGAGAGCACTTTGCCTTGGGAAAACCACAGAGAGCATGGTCGTTGGGGTCACTCAGTGATAAGAAGAGACGCATCGAAACTGCAAGCGGGAAACCCCAATGGTCTGTGGGAAGTCTTTTGGGCTATCCGGAAGACAAATTGTTGTTACTCACCGATTGTATGGGCACTCGCTGAGAGAACTCGACGTAAAGCGAGTTGATCTCTATATTTCCATCAATCGGAATGATGAACCGGCCAATGTACTCCCCATTGTAGCTCAAGTACTCGAAGTATTCTGGGCATGGATTGGGGGGAATATTCTGGGCCGAACTTAAAGCGCAGCCGATCAATGCCAGCAACGAGCGGATTAAAAACGACTGCACGCGCATGTTTGATTAACAACCGATTATTGATTACCGTTTAATGCTTATTATATTCTTTTAATGTCATAAATAAAACAAACAGCTATCACCGATGCGAGAATCGCAAGCGCAATCCGAACCTCATTCACCGACCGCCGCGCAATGAATGATCCGCTGAGCCACTGAGTCGAGAATGAAGCTGAAAACAAGCCGAGAGCCGCAGAATTCCAACTGACAAGCGAAACCTGATAGCCAACTAATGAGGCGATGCCGGCGTTTCCCCAAACCTGAATAGGAATATCGGCAAGCTCATCGGCTTCGCCAGGTAGCGCAAATCGGGCGAAGCAATAAGTTGACCCGATTCTTCTTCATTGCCAAGAATAACTCCACGAAAAAACCGGATACCTTTGAGTTAAAAGTACTCGCAATGGGAATTCCCTCGCCCTATGCTTGAATGCGTTGCGTGAGTCACTGCGACTGCAAAAGAGTATTTGTTATTCGGCTGTTGCTGGTTGTGGGGGTTTTCTCTTAAAACCAGCTTGTTTTTTCTATCGGCTTTCATTGATTAGAAATTTTGCTGGCTAATAACTCACATTCCTAATCGGGCCGAGCTTTGATATTTGTTACTTAATTTCTGACCCGCCCCGGCACGAAATATTCTTGGGTTATGGCTCTCAATTTGTTTACTAAACGAAGTTTTGGATGATCCAATCCAAGTGCTTGGACAAATCACAGTACAGCACGTACTGGTCCAAGTTGCACTGACCGGCAGTGCCACGCTCGCCCAAGGAGATCACTGCCCGCAGGAGCCAGCGATTGTTGCGCTTCACCATCAGTCCGCCGCCGGAGTCGCCCAGGCAGGGACCCGAGCCGTCCAGGTTGCCGGCGCAGAGTGTACGATTCGAGGTCATATTTTGAATCCTCCATTTCCGCTCGCAGTCGGCATCGCTGGCGATGGCTGCCTGCACGACATGGGGATACCTGGTCATCGAGTTTCCATGCTCGTCTGTGCCCCAGCCGGCAATAGTGCCCGTTTCAGGCGTTGTCAGAATGGTTGTGGTGTCCTCCCACAGGCAAATGGGGCTGATAATATTATTAAAGCTAGAAAACGAAAAGGACTGTTAAAAATCTTTGGTGAGAGGTGATTCCTGTGGGACCTACACAACTGGCCGCCGCAGAATAATGACGGCAAGATCGGCATCGGCGTAGACTCGGGTGGAGAATTCGGGATGAGTGCGAATGCTCAGCACATCGCGCACCTCGGCCCCATCCTCGTAGTAGTCGTCCAGGTCATACCGCCCCATTTGAACTTGGACCCGATCCTCTCTCATCTTATACACACAATGGGCAGCCGTGATCACCATGCTGGCCGAAGTTAGCGAGCCCCCGCACTTGAAGGCCAGGCTGAGGGACTCTTTGTGGTAGATCGCTGCCAGCCAGGGATACCGGCCTCGCGGGAAGGGCTGTCCTTTGTGTATGAATGGGGTGATGGTTCCCTCGCGGCCACAGGTTATTGAAAGCTGATTTGTTGCCGGGGGAGGCTGTGGCGGGAAGCGGCTGATCTCCGGCTGTGGCGGCGCAGGTAGCTCTGGAAAGGGTGCTGGCGCTGGCGTTGTGGCTGCTGGAGGAGTCCAGCTACTTACTGGACGCCAGATAGGAAGCTCAACCGCTGGGATTGGATCATTCGAAGGCGTCAAAGGCAAGCGCCTAAAATCGGTAGGAAAGTATTCAGGCGTCGGCCTTATAACCACTTCTGGTCTTCTGTTTATAGGGCGTACTGGCATCCGTATATCTTCGGTGATTTCGATCTCGAAGAAGCGATTAAAATAGCTGTGGGGATTCGTAACTGAACGAGGAAATATTTTTAAGATCACCCCAACGACTGCCGTCAAGACCACTTACATGGACTGGCAGCACAAAAATCACCACCGTTGAGGCTCAACTTGGTGAGCTTGGGCAGTCTGCCCAGGGCGTCGGGCCAAAGAGAGACCCGGAATTTCACTGGCTGTCCGGACCGAATGCCGTCGCGAACAGTAGCCTGATCTGGATGGGCCACCAGCGGACCCACAGCTCCTTGCTGTGGAACACAGATTCTAGGTGACACCGCTTATTCTCTCTTACTCTCTCTTTCAATTTGCGTACTTACGTCTTGGACTCCCCGCTGGGAAAAGCTGACATCAAGTCGAGTGCGGCCAACCACCAAATGCGAGAATGTGAATTCTCCATGCCAAGCTGGTCCGCCTCCATCCCGCACGTATTGAAAATACTGGGTGCAAGTATTTTCCGGAAGTTGCTGACTGCGAGCCAAATGCAAAAGTGCAAACAGCAGAGACCACAGAAGTGTTGACATTTTCCGGTCCAGGGAAATACCGAGCAGGTGGTCGAGACGCGACGACTACGCTCGGCGGAATAAAACTGATTCATTTGTGTTTTTAATCGATTAATTGTTAGTTGAGAGTTCAACGGGAGAGCGTTATGCTAATAAAACTGGAAAACCCGCCAGCGATCGACGCAATCCACGCTCTTGAGCGCCCCTGCATTTGCGCTCAATGAAAATCCCACTGCTGTCGTCAGAACTTTAGGAATTTTCTTTGTTTACTTCTTATTGACTTGGATATATTGTGAGTTGTTTATTTTGAGTCCCCCGAGTCTCAGACGGTGTTCTCTTCGATCCAATTGAGGTGACCAGCCACATCGCAGTAGATGACGTAGTGACTCAAGTCGCAGACCTGCTTGCTGGGAGAGCGCTGGGAAAGCGACACGACCCCCCGTATCATCCAGCGGCCGTCCCGTTCGACCATCAGTCCGCCGCCGGAATCCCCAAGGCAGGGGCCATGCAATCGACTATTTCCGGCACAGATCGTTCGCGGGGTGATGAATGTTTTGGCCCAAGTCATGTCGCGCAGGCACGTTTCCCGGGACACGGTACGCACCCTGGTGGTTTTGGGGAACCTCGTGTTCTTGCCATCCTTGTCAAAGCCCCAACCGGCTATAGAACCAAGTTCACCGCCATCAGAGCCAAAAGAGACAGAGGTCGACCACAGACAAATGGGACGCACAAAAGAGCTCCACCTTTGAAAAAATCGTAAGCCAACTAAATGAGAACGTTACTGGAGTAAACTCACTGCACACGTCTTTTGAGGATCAGTAGGCCGATGTCCAATTCAGGAAGCACATCCCCCACGTATTCCGGAAGGGTAAGAACCCTTTGAATCTCCATTAGGGCGGATCCCTCTTCGGAATTACGCTCCAGATCGTGGCGGCCTACATACACGCGGATGTTGACTGCCTTCACGTCGTAGATGCAATGGGCCGCGGTTAGCACAGTTCGCCCGGAGATCAAAGAGCCAACGCACTTATAGCTCAGATCGGTGGCTCTTGGGTCCGGATTTTCGTCGTGGTAGAGCGCCACCATCCAGGGAAATCGTCCGCGCGGCAGGGTCTCATCACTAATCACCAGGCCGAAAGGACCCTCGACTCCGCAGTCTTCTGGTCTGATTGTGTTCTTGAAGGGACTGGCAGTCTCTGCCGCTGGTACGGCCACCGTGGGATACACGGGTGGACTGGCAGGTTGGGGACTGCTTTGGGGCCCTACAGGGCTTGTTGGGTAGGATGACTGTGAGTGTTGGTCACTCGCAGGGTTGGACGATGGCCAATTGATTGTGGCATCCAACGAAAGACTCACTTTTGACGAGGGAATGGGATCTAAGGTACGCGTCATTTAAAAGATTGGTAGGAAACTGGATTTAAGGATTACTTACATTCGTCTGCATTGCAAAGCCTCTGGCCGTTGAGCACAATGCCGACAATCTTGGGCAATTCGTTGGTGTAATTCTCGAAAATCGCATACGCCTCGATGGGCTTTCCCAGTGCCAGATTATTGACCGCTTCTTGGTCACTGGGGAAGGACATAATTTCGCTTACTTGATTGCCCTAAAATAAAAGCAAGAAAATTAACCAACTGCAAAACTTTTCCCTTGCTTTACTCACCCCGCCTCGGCCGCGAACAGAAAACTCCAAGGTCCAATGGATCTCCCGAAAATCATTGGGCAAGGCCTTTGCTATCCCGATCCATTTATCTCCAATCTTCCGGTATTCAAATAGGCCACTGCAGCTATTGTAAGGAACCTGTTGCCCTGCCACTTTCAAGGCCACAAATGCCAGGAACACAGCGACTCCAGACCAACCGGTCGTCGTTGAAACTTGCTTTTTCATATTTCGATCAGCGCTTTGCGTGGTCAACTACGCCCTGTCGGGGATCTGCAAGAACTGAAAGTTCTCGCCAGTTGCAGCAGCAAAAGAAGAATAAGAACGCGCAACGGAAAGTGCAAGAGGATCAGGCGGTCAGTGAAACTGGAATTACCCGTTTCTCCAGCAGGAGTGGGAATTTCATATTTATTGTTTTCTGAAAACCTTTAAATTATAAAGAGACATCTCAAGTAAGTGCCTTCCAGATTTTACAACTTGTTCTCCATTATCCAGTCCAGGTGGCCGTAGATATCGCAGTAGATAACGTAATTGGTCAGGTCACAGACTTGCTTGCTGGGGGAACGCTTGGTCAGCGACACCACCGCCCGGAGCATCCAGCGGCCATCCCGCTCAAACATCAGTCCGCCGCCAGAGTCGCCTAGGCAGGGACCGTGGGCTCGGTTGTTTCCAGCGCACATAGTTCGATGGGTTATAAAATTGGCAGCCCAGATCATTTCGCGGAGGCAGGTTTCGGTGGAGACGGTGCGAACCCTGACGACTTTAGGGAAACGAGTCTGCTTGCCGCTTTGGTCGTATCCCCAGCCAGCCACGGAGCCCGGCTCGCCGCCGCTGCGATCAAACTGCTCACTCACCGACCACAAGCAAATGGGGCGTACAAAATTGGACCACCTTAAGGAAAAAACCTTTAGCTTTTAACAAATTTCATTAAGTGGACTTACTGAACGTGGCGCTTGAGAATCAGCAGCCCGATATCATCTGAGGGCTCGAAGTTTCCAATGTAGCGCGGAGCTGCCAAAGTCCATTGAACATCCACCTGCTGAGCGCCATCCTCGGAATCAAGTTCCAGGTCGTAGCGGCCCGCCTCGATTCGCAGTTGGCTGGCGTCGACACCGTAGAAACAATGGGCGGCAGTCACAACCGTTCGCCCAGAGATCAGGGAGCCCACACATCTGTAGGAGTATTGGCTTTTACCGGGATTTTCGTTGTGGAAAATGGCGACCATCCAAGGGAACCGGCCTCGCGGGAGGGTCTCATCGCTGACTACCAAGCTGAAGGCTCCCTCGACTCCACAGTCTTCTGGCCGCACTGTGTTCCTGTTGCTAATGAAGTCAACGTTGCTATTGGAATTTGTGTTTGTATTTGAATTGGTGTTTTGGCTGGATCC
This sequence comes from Lissocephala sabroskyi, assembly GCA_037075105.1. Taxonomy (NCBI): domain Eukaryota; kingdom Metazoa; phylum Arthropoda; class Insecta; order Diptera; family Drosophilidae; genus Lissocephala; species Lissocephala sabroskyi. The sequence goes on from JBAMCP010000193.1 coordinate 61,367, forward strand.
CAAGTTGTACAGCTCAGCGTAGGTGGTTTCCTTTTTCCGCACTGGCTGGGCATTCTGAGTGGCATAGGTTTGGTAAGTCTGATATTGGTTGTTTGGCTTCAGGTTGTACAGTTCGGCGTAAGTTGTTTGACGGGCTTTTCTATAATTGGGGCCATCCTGTGGATTTGCAGCCGCTTCCAAGCCCACAAAAGTCAAGGCTAAAACGGCCAGGCCGAGAAATTGGGAGTTCCTAGTCCAACCGGTCGCCATTGATAATTATTGCTGCCCGTCCTCCTTCTCGATGCAGGGTAAAGGCAAAATTCCAAGATGCGCGCTGAACCGCTTTGTCCAAGAACCAAGCGATAACTGAAAACAACGACCCAGTGCCTCAGACCAAAGATCAGCCTCCAAGGAGAGCGAGGAAGACCCCAATAAAGCGTTTAGTGGAGCATTGCACTCCTCTCTCTCAGCTCTCTCGACAGGCCGCCAAACAAGTTCTCGTGGTTTCCAGCAGAAAAACCCGAAGGCCGGGCTGACCGGCCTCCGCGGGAGCTATAAATGTCGCAAGGCACATGGAAGACGCTTGGAAATTCCCTTAAGTCTAATTGAAGAATTTGTTTATTTGCTATTTTAAAAGGAATATGCAAAAAACCACCGCAACTACCTCACCATATTCTGGTCTATCCAATTGAGATACTTGGAGGCGTCGCAATAAATTACATAGTGGGAGAGGTCGCATCCTTGCTGGTTGCTGCCCGATGAGCGTTGGGCCAGGGAGACAACGCCTCTGACGGTCCAGCGGCCGTGGAGCTTGTACATGAGCCCCGCGCCTGAGTCGCCCATACAGGGCCCGTGGGCTTTACTGTTGCCGGCACAGATTGTGCGCTGGGTAAGGAAATCCTTGGCCCAAATCAGGTCGCGCAGGCACGTCTCCCGTGTCACCGAGCTGACTTGAACGGTCATTGGGAAGCGGGTGTTTTTGCCCGTCTCATCAACTCCCCAGCCGGAAACGCGTCCCTCAGCTGATTGCGTTGTGGTAAGAAGTGTGCTTGTAGTCCATAAACAAATAGGTCGCACATAATCACTCCATCTGCAAGAAGAAAATCAATATAATGAGGTTCCCAAGGAATCGCTGACTGACTTACTCCACATGCTGCTTGAGCACCAGCAGCCCGATATCGAGTTCAGGAACAACGTTTCCCACATAATTTGGCAGTGTAATCGCGTTTTGGATCTCCATGAGCGTTGCTCCGTGCTCCGGGTACGTTTCCAGATCGTGGCGACCCACAAAAATACGCATGTTCTCGGCACCAACCCCATAAATGCAGTGGGCAGCAGTTAGAACCGTTCGCCCAGAAATCAGAGTGCCCACGCAACGGTAGCTCAGGTTGATTACTTTGGGGTCTGGGTTGTCGTCATGATAGAGTGCTGTCATCCAGGGGAAGCGGCCATGGACAACCATGTCGCCGCCAATCACCAGAGCAACAGGTCCTTCGACTCCGCACTCATCAGGCCGGGGCTTCAAGTCGACGCGGTCGGTCACGCCAATGGGGCCGTTTATGCCGTTCACAGTGACACTGGTGCCCGGGGGCGCCACGTTTCCGCTGGACCCGGAACTGGAGCTGCTCGGGCTGCCGCCACTAAACATACCGTTCAGGAATGGATTGTTCTGCCACTGGTTGCTCGTGGAGGCTGGCGGCTGGGCTGGCGGCTGGACTGGGAGTGGCTTATAAGTGTAAACCACCGGGGGATTAGTAGGTGCGGTGGTTTGCCAAGGCCTCACTGCTGGTTGGGCTGGGACCGACGGGCGTCCACGCTCAGATCCTCCCGAAATAGAAGCTTGCAAAGACCGCCTACTGGTGGAAGATGGTGCGGGATCTGGAAGCCAATAAAGAGAAAGTGTTGGCCACATTGGAGGCTTAGAAGTTGTGCATCTCACTTACAGCCACTTCCACTGCACAGCCTTTGGCCGTTAAGATCAATGCCGGTGATCTTGGGCAGCTCGTCGCCGTAGTTGGAGAAAACTACATAGACTTTCACTGCCCTGCTATTTATCAAGGCATCCACCACCGACTGGTCATTGGGATAGGACTTCAGCTGGCCTATTTGCTTGCCCTGGGCGGGAGAGAATTAGGCTTAGGATTTTGCCAAGAATTGAAGGATTTCTTACCCCTTGCAAGCCACGGATTCCAAAGTGTAATGTCCACTCGACATGGCTAACGCCAACCATTGGGGCAGTCGCTACGCCAACCCATTGGCCGTTGAATACTTCGTACTTAAAGAGGCTGGAGCAGGCGTTGCTCGGCTGGTGCTGACCCTGCGTAACCCCAGCCAGGAAAATCAGTAGAAGTACTGCCACTGGCAGCGATAAAGCGCCCGCTGTCCGGTTCGTCATTTGAAATACGCCAACGCGAAAAAACCCCGGCGCCGATCAGATCTGCTCGCAGTAGCAGCTCAACGAGAACTGATCGGGCCTGCGAGGTCGGCAAATCGGCAAGCGCTAAAGAGAGTGACTAAGAGAGGAAAAGAAAGCTCGTGCGAGCATCTCATTAGCAGCTGCATTGATAGGGGCATCGATTGCATTGGTCTGGAGGGTTGGGTGATTCCCGGAACAATCGGTTACCCCAAGCGGTGCGTGGCGTCTTGGCCGCGTTGGTCCACGGGGGGATTACCAGGCATCAATCTGCCTGCTTACAGGGCTGCGAGAGATTGCTTGAGTGAGACTGACGGCCAGCTTGGCTTCCTATCTGTTTATATTCGCTTTTATAAATAAGCATTGGGTAGCCAGATTCTGGGTGTTGAGAACTCGTTTTGTAGGCGCCGCTCTGAGCAAAACGCTCCATCGATCCAGCAAACGGTTTCTCTCATTTCGCCTGAGGCGTCAGCTGATTTCGGGTCTTTCTCTTCCTGAGGAGTTGACAATGGCAAACTTTTGGCCCGCTCGGCTTATTAGATGAAAACTCCAAGTTCTTATCAAGTGGGAAAGCAACAGGGGCACAGCCCGACGCCAACTTTTTAATAATGTAATTTAATGTCGTATTTATGGATGTGATGGAACGGCGGGGCGGGATGAAGAGGCGGCCTTGCTTGTTTAAGTAGCCCGGTGCCCGTGTTTTTCTACCAAAACACCAACTTTTCCAGCCACCGACACCGACGCCTCGACAAAGGCAACACCAAACTCGATTGTGGGAAGCATTGTTGTGCTGACTTTGTTGGCAACTTTTATAATCAGTTCAAGTTTGATAAGCCAAGTAATAAATTTTGAGAATTGCGTAGAAATAAAATTATTAAATATCTTCTCCATTTGCCGTCCAACTTAATAATGCAATTGGTCTGGGCTCTCTAATTTCTTGCCCAACTTGTCGATAGTTGTTAGCCACCCGCGTGGACGTCCACAACCAGCAACAACTTCGAGCAACAGTTTAAAGTGCATTACTTCCGGAAAAGTGGCAGGTCCGTGGCTCAAACGGCAGGAAGCACCATTCTGACGGCTTCTATCGACCATAAACTCCCTGCTATTTCAATAGGGCTTGTGTGCTGTGCTATTGATCCGTCCATTGAAATGCCGGGTAATTGAGAGCCTGCCTTGTGCCACTCGAGCTGGAAAGCCTGCTGCAAGCACTTGGCTAATTCACAGCCAACCGCAGCAAGCCTCTAATGTGCAACACTCGAGGGCCGGCTCAGGCCGTGCTGCTCAATTAGTCCAAAGCAGCCTTCGAGGAAGCCGATTGAGCAGCCCCACGGCAGCCAAAGTGGATGGGAATGCGCTAACAGCAGCGAGCAATTTGTATTTATTGTCACGGGCATTGCCACATTTGAGACGTCCTCTTGCCTCGTGCCCTGCGCTGCTGTTTTGCTTTTCTTTTTGTTTATTTGGCCATCAAATTTATGCGCGCACTCCGTCCACATCGAATTTGTAATTTGCCTACATTTGCTGGCTGCCTTAGGCTTGGTAGGAGGGCTGTCGCCGGTTTTATGGGCATTTGAGCGAAGTTTGATTTCCTCTGGAAGGATTTTTTATGGGCAGATTTCCCTCGGTTTGCAATACAAAATATGCGAATGATTCTTAGCACATGTGCCAGCAACAGACGGTCACACCATCAGTCAGCCAGTCGGACCGTGCCATTGCCCAAAGGCAACAGGCAGTCGCGATGATAGCTGCGCGTTTTCAGGTTCATTAGCTTTTATTGGTGAAGCCAGGCTAGCGATTGGTTTTATTGTTTTGTCCGATAAACGAAAATCGAAAAGAGCAGAAGTAAGGGCGTAGAAGGGGGAGTCTGGCTAATGCCCTGGCTGTCTGTCACCAACAATGCTGCTCTGCCTGCCATTTCCAGGATTTAATTTTAGAAATCCCGCCTGCCAGGCAACAATCTGCGCATTACGCATACGCCGAGTCGGCAGACGGCAAAAGAGCCCAGGAAATTTTCATAAATCAATTCAGAAAGTTCACCCGTCCACCCTCAGCCGGTGAGTGGACCAAGGCCTTCTGGGCCAGTGACCACCGGCCAGTGGCTAATGCAAATCCCAGGCCGAAATCGATTTTGCAGGGGTTTCTCGTTTGAGTCTTTAAATGGTTTTCAATTTGCCAATAAGGGTGAAAAATGAAGGACCCAGAAACAAGAGAAATTGAGTGACGAATGCTTATTTTCCGCATCGATTTGCCAACCGACGTGAGTTAAATTTTTTTCCTCTTTTCGGTTTGATTCGTTTCATTTTACGTCGTTTGGGGTACCGGTGCGAAAATTTGATTTCTTTTCCCAAGCAGAAGCAGCCGTTTTAATTTAATTCACATTGAGTTTTTTTTATGTGCAGACAAAGATTTATGGCTGTGGTGGTGGGGCGGGCAGCGTATTTTCCGTTCTTGGGCAATTCGATTACTTGGCAGGGACAATTTAAATTTTGTTCGACGAAATTGAAGACTTTAAGCGACATAAAGCTCGGAAAATTCTGAATATGAGAGCGCAAAAAAAGAAGTTAATTCACAAGGGGACAAAAAGGCGAAATATCAGCAGATTTTTAGGCTGGCTGTGATTTCCTGTCATTTGAAGCCCCTGCAAATAAAAGACCTTCAAGAAGAGCTGGAAAGATGGAAATTTCGAAGTTAGTGGACTCAAAAATCAGTAAGACGGATGATAGACGATTGGTCTGATTGCCATCGCTTACTACAATAGCAAGGAGCATTAATAAGCTCTCTGATCTTCGATGTAGTCAATTATTGGTCAATGGATAAATTTGGTAATTTGGTTATCCACAATAAAAAAGAATCAAGAATGGCCTCCAAGCTAGACTGTAAAATTGCAGTGCAGACAAATGTTTTTGACCTGCGACATATTTTCGTGAGTAATTTGATATCCCAGCCACGAAAAATTCTGCTAAATTATTGAAGCAAATTGGAAAATAACGACATTAAGAAACTTGAAGCTTGTGAACAGGCGAAGACCTGCGCACAAAGCCTATTTAATTTTTATTTGTCTTTTTTTATTATTTTTTGAGGCACTTAAAACAAAACGCCGACGTGGGCAAACTGTGCGAAAATATTACACTGAAATTTCTGGCAGACAACAACAAACAACAACAATAAAATAAAGTAAAACTTGGAAAAAAAAACGACGGCAGGAAACACGGAGTGTTGACATAAAAGCCAATCATTTTAAAACAGCTCCAAGCGGTCGGCAGCCACCCCAAAAGGAAGCCACGGAGCCAGCTAGCAGTTGCAGATGCCAAAGGAGAAGTCACCATAACGTATCAAAAGCCGCAGACAAAAATAAAACTTCAATAAAAGAGAGGAAACGAAACTCACAAAATTCAGAACCTTCAGCGTTCGTTTGACAGACACCAAACCTGGAAGCTTATTTAGCTATGCGTTTGATGGCCTGGCCGTTGGCCAGAAACCACAGTTCGTTAGCTTGGTAGTCGGAAATGCAAAAACGAGAATTCGTTTGCAGTTGTAGCGACAAAAAAAAGCACTTGGAGCTGGCCGCCTTGCCTGCACCAAAAAGAGAATTTTTAAAAACTGAATCGACTGGCAAGAAAAAATATTAAAAATTCCATTTAGCAAAAATGATGGCCCAAATTTTTAAAGTTAAAGAATCTGGTAATCCTTGATTAGCCAAATGCATTTGGACAACATCGACGAGCAGAGAAAAGTGCATTTCCCTAGCTGCGACTAAACTTTCTCGCTATGGCTCCGCAAGTTCCTGAAAGACGACCAAAAGAAACTCGCCATTTTTACGCTTGCCTGCCAAGTGAAACCAATTTGCGCTTTTCTATGCATCAAAGAGCCGGTCGACGCTCGCCACCCCAAAAAGTATGCTATATTTGCAGCCGTGGCCCGGAAATTCCGGCGATTCCAACGTCTTGGGTTTATCGATTTCGGCACTTGAACTTGACATTCAATTTGGTCTGCCAGCGACTACAAAAGTGTGCAGGGACAACCTGTTCATCGTAGCAGCTTTGAATGCAAATAATTCAAAGGACTGAGCATTAACGTCTGCACTTTCCGGGCCGAAAGGTTAAAACTGCCATTGAACGCGCCATTTAATTTCCAAGGAGTCGAGTGCCGACCAGCGCCATTAAATGAAAAACTGTCCAACCATAAACCGATAGGGCGGCCGCATGATGAACTGCCTCTCGAGCCTCATTACTGGGTGCTTGGCTTTTGGTTTCGGGTACTTTGTGGAAGATTGAGTGCCATGAGTGGCGGTCCTGGTGCACTGACACCAAATGACACCGATAATGAGAGCCATTGAGTGATGGGCTGCACGGCCAACACACGCAGCCCGAATGCTCTGCGAAAATGAACCATCATCATCGTCATCGATTGGTTTATACGGCGGCCACAACTGCAACAATGTAACTGCCTTTCGATCGACAGACACGGAGTGGTTGGGGCGTCTGAGGGTTGGCGGTTGTGACGGGAAGTTGCTCGTAAATCAATATTTAAACTGTGTTCGCTCGCTTAGTCCCGGCTGCGTTCATCTGACTCAGTTGATGTTTAAAAATAAAACGAGCTCATTCAACTTGGCCAACGACTCAATAAATGCGCTCCTAGAGACTGCACGGCGAAAGGAGCACCACGCTTTGAGTTTATTCGCATCACTGATGTTATGCTGTGGCCACAAATTTCATTTGCAACCACAGCGACATCCGCATTTCAACCGGCAATTTATCTCTATTTGTGCTTTGTCCTTGTGGCCGCCCAGCATTTCTCGAAATCGCTTTTATCAGGCGGCTGCTAAGCGCTATGATATATGCTCTTTGACGGTCACATCTTTGTCATTAGTCAAGCTCTAAACGAGCTCCGCGGGGCGTATACTTGATATTTGCGCTTTGCTGCCGTCTATGGATCGATTATTGAGCCCTCAACCTTGCGAGTGAATTAATAATTCAAACAATTTGTGAACTCATGAAATTTATGCAAAGTCCTACCCGCCAACGCGAATTCCAGTTAATTATGCCGAATTACAGCTGTTCGAGCAGTTGGACCAAATTATCGTAGCTGCTTGAACTTTTGTGCAACTTTTCAAATATTGGCAGAGACTCGATTAAGCAGCAGCTACAAAGTTTAGACGGCCGACAAACCCTTTGCCAAGTTTTCAGCTCAAAATGTGTTAATCGTTTTTATTGCCCCGGCAGTCGGGGCCGCCAACTTTATTTTCCCGACCCGCGGGTTTCGCTAGGTGCACTCGAATTATGCCCGGCGAGCATAAAGTTCGCTACAGCAGGCAGCCCCCTGCCGGGTCGCAATCAAATAATAATCAAAATCCATTAATGTCAGCTGGACGGGCCAGAGGCCAAGGAATGGCCAAGAACGTGCATGACGCTCGCTTTGATTGTGTCCGGAAGGCCAAGTCACTTTTCATAAATAATTAGGCAACTCAATTAAAAGCACAATGGCGAGCACGAGGCACGAGCCGCAGGACAATGCGAGCCGCGCGGCTAACTTAAAGTTTAAGGGACAAACGCGGCAGCCTGCGGGCCTGAAACCACAAAAAATAGAATTTTGAACGCAAAACAAAACAACTCGCAAACATCCACTGGCCTGGCCAAATGCAAATAAATCGGATTTGCCGGGCCAACAAAAAAATGAGACACAACATCGAGAATAACAAACAAAGCGGCGCAGGGCGGCGGCAGGGGCCCGACCATTGCCGACAATCAGCCCCAAATGGAGCGACCTGGGCCGCAATCAAAGGCAGCCGCAGGCCCAGGCAAATGTTACATTTGCTGTTATCCTTTCGCTCGCTTTCAGCTTTAATGCGAGCCGGGAAGCAGCGAGGCAGCTGGAGAGAAAAAAGAGTAAATTCTAACCGCCCACACAATAAATGTAAAATGGGAGAAACACACAGCCCACAAATCGCTTGTGGGCATCCGATAGGGCCGCTCGGTTAGGTGCTCCGTTTGTTGTTGGACGGACTGGAACCACCCAGCGGAATGGAGTCCAAGACTCGGTCCGGGTGGCTGCGATGTTTGGGTCCTTAAACAGATTGAAACAATAAACTCAAATTGCCGTGGCAGACGCTGGGTCTGAGCTATCTGCCTGTAAGTTGAGTCGATAACTTTATGCGCACAATTCCATTTGATTGATGAGATTTATGGGCTGCCTGGCCATCCGTCCAAGTCCGCAATGTGCGATTTTATTTGAATTTGATTTCGCACAACAACAGCAACAACAGCTAAGCAGCCTTAAGCGGTTTAGCGACAACAAGTTGCCCGGAAAGAGACCAATCCCTGGAGTCACTTAGCGAGACGACTGCTGATGAGTATGGAAAATTCAAGTGGATTTTGCTGTCGCACAGATTGGAGAGGTCGCTGTTGATTTCCCTTTTTAATTGGCTCCTCCATAATGCCCGCGAGCTCAGCTCGCATTTCGCTAAATGGCCTTCATTATCGAGGTAAATATTTGATGAGATTCCTGCCGACGGCAATGACGATAGCGTGGCTCCTAATGGAGCACTTGACCTGCACTCTTAATGGCAGGTGGAATTGGTGCGCTGCTCTTGATCCTCGGGGCAATCCGATAAAAGCCAAAGTGCCGTCCACGACTCTTTTCAATTTTCACAAATGGAAAACTGACTCCCAGTTGGCGCAACACAAGGCCAGTGCGGGCTTAAGCTCTCAGAAGTCAAAGGTTAAGTCTTTAGATCAACATCTGCCATTTTCCCCCACCCTTCTCCGATTCTCGTTTGACTTGACCAGTCGCAGATTTGTAAGTGTCGTCGCAACACTTTCGAGCGTTTCCCAGGGTCCCCAGGCCGGCCTGTCCTATGACAAATAGCAATCAGCAGCGGGGCAGCAAAGACAAAGGCAGAGTCGGGCGGACCCTCGATTCGATGGCGAACTCAATGCGCTGAGGGATTCCTGTCACGCACTCGAATCCCGCTGTGCAAATCATTTTGCTTAGTCTCTTCCGTCAACGAGATGCCGCCGACGGCCCCGGCCTGGCCCATCTGAATGCTCGCTTTGGCTAACAAATTATTTGGTACCGTAATTTATGGGCCCGGTGAATGATGGGCCTGGAGGGGACCCTCGGCAGATTTAATGCGTCCGCATTAACTTTCCTGTCAAATGCGTCCCAGTTCAACGAGCGCTGGAAAGTATGCAACGAATTCTAAAGCAACCTGCACCTGGGAACCTTTGCCTTTCTGCTCGGAAAAGTGTAATTAATTTGGCTGCTTCATTAGTTGCGTGTTGACACCGGCATTTTATTCTGACTCAACAAGTTGCTTTGAAGTCCTGGGTGCTTTGTTCCGAAGCCTGGAAAATTGCGTTTTTCATTCTCTTGTATATTCCATGTTCATATTTATTGCATTGTCACGTTGCCGGGTTCGTACTGCAGCCAACCGCCCAGAGAATGCAGCAAATTAATTTCTCTTCTTCAGAGCCTCACATCATCGCAACGGCCTTGTACTTTCGGAATTTAATGAAAGAACTTTGAAGCACTCGAGCTGCCAATGGCCGCTCACATATGAGTAGATTGCCTCGAAATGGAGCATTCGGCCAAACATTTCCAGGTTGTAATGAACGTGCAACATCTGCGGGCCAAACCGCCACCATCGTAGGCTCATCGGTTATTTTTGGCCCAGAAGTTTATGGGCCAGCCTCTGTCGGAGACTCCGGACAACCCAACTAAGCCAGTTTAAATGTTTAGTTGCCGAAAAAACATGCACACTCGACCCTCGCCCACCCCCGCAATCCCAAGCAGCCACAGCGAGGGGCTTGGAATAAAGTTAATAAAAGTTCTACGACATTTTGACCTGAATAATATTACAAAATAAAACGACAGAGAGATGAAGTCTGCTGCTCTTGCTCTCCAGCTGCGACGGACACGCCAAGAGCCCCAAATAGTGCCAAAGTGAAATGTTTACTTTGGGCTGCTGTGGCAACGACAGCAACCAGCAACTACCCGGAAAAGGGTTAATACTCGGGCCGTTCGGCGGGCAAGCAAGCAGAAAAAATTCATTAAGAAGGATAACGAGCGACATAGTTGTGGCTGGCAGCCGCATAGAAGGATAATGAATTTGGCAGCACATTTTTAAAGGGAATTAATTAGAATTTATGGCGAGCCAGGCAAATCCTCGAGTTCAAGGAGCCGTTTCATGCCTGCTAATTGATGAGTTTGCCTAATTTAACAGCAAATGCGCTCAATTTCATTTAAATATTTTAATGATAAAAGCGTTAATTATCCCACTTACCCAGCTGCAAACGACTGTAAATCGATTTGTAAATAAATTAGGCAATTGAAACGTCAGTGCGTGATGCATTCAAACGGAAGCTGAGTGCGTCCGTTGATTTATTAATTTCGCCTTTTGTTGCCGCCCATTAAATCCTGCACAACAATGCCGAATGGCCGGAAAGCCCCGGGCGTTCAATGCAATTCTTTTGTCCGTTTGTATATGGCCCATATCGACACAGCCAGCAGCTGTGCGCATTGACTCCACGGCGTATAAGTAATGCAATTCATAATTCAGTCGATGCTGGAGCAGCTCGAGACATGACTCTCCCGAAACCGTCAAGCTGTTCATGAATTTTGAACAGAGCAGTCAATTGCACTACGCACACTCGCGCGAGGGAATAAAATCGACCCGCCCGAGTTCCTCGAGTGCAACAGCAGTTGGAAACTCAAGGACACCCTGGGGAGGCTCATAAGCTCAGCTCAGCCTCTGCCCAGGTGCGCTTTCTTTTCAGCAAACGACCTCGAACATTCAATTCGGTTCTTGGAATTCATTTGAACGAATCGATGACTGTGGGTCGAGATGAATGCCCTTCATTTTCCTCCCCTAATTGGCCAACGAAAGTGCATTCATTTATCATACGACCTGCGCCGATTGCGCCTGAAATTAAATGACGCCAGTCAAAGGTGCCCACCGAGCAAATCGGCCAGACGCCCGTCGGTTGACTGTGCAATTAATCAAAATGCAGCCACAGTTACAACGGCAAGATGACCGCCGCAACCGCATGGCTTTTGGGTCGGTGCAGCAGCAACAATAATGTGGTAAATTTAGGTTAGAGCAGCATTAAAACCTAATCATTGACCTTGTTGCCCTGCCACTGCCACGGTCGGGCCCAGAAGTTTGACTCGGCTGCTGAGCTAATTAAATTTTAAATGCAAAGTTAACAAGTTTTTCGCAGGCTGAGGAGGCTGCTGGTGGCAGCTCGGCACGCCAGTGAGCGTTTAAGTTTAATTTTAAGCAGATTGAGGCGGAGAGCCCATCCATACTACCGACAGGATGCTGCAGTTGCTGGCCATTAATTCCAGTTAAAATTTTATGCAATTTTTCCCTGCACTCCACTTTTTAATCTGCATTATTTAAAGTGCCCAGAGCGCTTACATCGCTCGATTTAATGAATTTCCCTGATTCCCTCAACCAGAACATGGCATTTGCCAGGAGACCGGTCATTACAATGATCTGATTAAGGACCCCTGCTCTCGCTAATTGCAGTCTCTTGAAATGTGTTTACGCAAATTCCCCGTAAGCGTTAGCCACTCGCACTCACGTCCTTAGCGGGGCAGGTCACTTTGTGTAGAACCGCCAGGCCAAAATTAAAACAGCAAACAAAATGTACGTGCAGTCAAGTGATTTTTCAGCTTGTTTGAGTGCCCCCACAAAACTGTTTACAGGCGCGGCACGAAGATGCAGGCTGCCAGGGCCGTTGAGTGGCAACAAATTGCATGAAATTTGTTGGCATTCGTGCAACCAGCAGCGACAGTTTCAACCGGCAAGCAGTTAATTTCCGTTCCCCAACTAACCAGCAGCCCGATCGGCTGGTGTAAGGATGATGGCTGCTGCTCATATGCTGAACAGGGCACTCTCAACGTCCGGCGAAATTAATGTCGCCCCATTCGAACTGTCAACTGTCATATTGCCAATTACGTCAGACTTGGCCGGCTACAGGGCAGGGGACCAGCGAAAAGTTGTTCGTTTCAATAAGCAGATTGCATTTCACATTAGTGTAGCATACTTCTCAGCGACCCCAATGCACCGCGTGTGCCCAGGAGTTCAATAAAAGTCGCGGGCAAGCCGACGGCCGCCAACGAGAGTGGGCGGTGGGTGGGTGGGAAGGGTCCTTTCCCTTTTGCGCTTATTGCCTTGCTCGATTTTCGTTTAGCTTCTTTTTTGCTTCATTCAGTTGGCTGGCTTTCAATTGGGGGAGGAAGCGCCGTGGCTGCCTCGGCCATGGCCGGTTAGATTCAAAGCAACATTTCAATTTATTTCTATTACGTTTGTCGGGAACTTTCATTCGCATTTTCCAGTCTATCCATTTAGAACCCGAGAGTTGCGCTTTGTTTGCAAATTGAAATAAATTAACACGTTTCCATCTAGCCAGCCCCCGCCGCTTTCTATTCCCACTGGCCACTAATTAAGTTGTAACTTGGCCAGGCGGATGCCGGCGAACGGCCAGACTGCCGAGCCTGGCCGCCACCACTCGAGCATTTAATCACTCGCCCGTTGAGCCTGCCAAGGGACATCTGGGGACCGACCTGCCGACAACTCATAAATTATGCCCAGCACCTGAATGAATGTCAATTATGTGTAATAAATAACAAAATATGCGGCGCTGATATGCGCCGAGCCGACGATCCGACGCTCCACATAATTAAGTGGCTTTTAATGGGCGTCAGCCCGGGGACCCCGGCGACAGTGCGCCTCAGTTTGTTTTGCTTTCTGATTTGCCAATCTTCTCCTAGAACGAATGGGACCTGGGTTCGTTTCGGTTTATTGCTTTTACGTGCCGCAAACGTCAACTTCAAGATGTTTCAGCCGCTTGCTGTTGCCTGGCCTTCTTCTTGGCTCCCTTGGCCTTCGATGCGGGCTGCTTTTGCTGCTGTTGTGGTTGCGGTTGGTCCAAAATGCGTTGGAATAGCAGAGGACTTGTCCGGCTGTCGAGCTGCCGTTCCTGTTGACTTCCGTTGACGCTGGCAAAGCTCTCGTTCAAATTGCCCCAGCGCCGCTGGGCCATCGGCACGCACAGTTTATCCAACAGCCGCGCACTCAACTGCGGCACGAGGGGCTGCAGCGCAATCCCGCACAGCCGCAAGGCATCCATGGTCATGGCGATTATTGTCTGGAGCCGCGGGACGTTTGGTGCGCTGCCCGACGCCTTCAGCTCCCAAGGACGGGCGCACTCGAAGAAGTTATTGGCCGCATGCAGGGTGCTCATAATCGTGTCGGCCACCAAGTGGAAGCTGTTCTGATCGTAGTGCTGGGAGCAGCGTTCTGGAAGGAAGAGCGGATGGAGTTGGTAAATGCAAATGCAAGGCACGCATTAGGGTTTTATGAGAGCCATTTCGAAGTGCACTTGTCGCCCGGAAGTGGGCTCAGCTGGCCGACATCTCTTCGGCTCGACTGCTTACCATAAATATTAAAATAACAAAAGCTGATCCTGCCAACTTACCTGCCAAGTGCAGCAACGAGTCCTCCAGACGTTGAGCCGCCTCCAAGTGCTGCCTTAAGTGGGCCAAGTGCTCGGCTTGCAGGGCGGGATAGATTTGCTGGGGATTCAGTGACTTGGCGCAGGCACGCGAAAGCAAATTACCCAAAGTGTCCGCCAGTTCCGAGTTTAGTATCCGCAAGGCCTTCACGTGGCTGTAGTCTGAAAGGACAGCCAAACACAGCTAATTAGCCTATCGGATGACGACCACGGCCTGCGGTTGGACCAGCTGAGCTGCAAGATTGTCAGGTAGTTTTTTGGGCCACACGACGTATGAGTGATGCGTCTATCTCTCTGCCATTCCGTTTGCTAAGCTAACCCCGAAAACGATTCAATTTTATTTAACTGCTTTCAAAATGCCCGCTCCCCAATTTATCACAAGTCGAGGGGCAACGTTGCCCAGTTGTCGTTGCTGTCGTCTATGCCACTGGCAGTGCTGTGTTGTTGCCGCTGTCCATTAAAGGGATTAGGGGGCGTCTAATGCCAAACGGAAATGTCGAAATAAAAACCCAAGCGAGACGCACATGCCCGCCGCCAAAGGAGGAGGAGCGCAGCCCACAGATAAACCAGGCGTGGCTGAGCTTGGGTCAGGGCACAAACAAATGTCCCTACAAAACGGTGGACAGCAACAACAACAACCACCAGCAGCCATAAAAATAAACTATTCGCCATCGTCATCATCATCAGGATCATTGCTGTGTTTGTTGCCGCCGCTGTTGCTGTTGCTGTCGCCGGCAACGGTGGCTGTGTCGGGGGGCAGCTTGAAAAATCGCTTTTTGAAAATCTGCGACAAATGTTTTAAGTCGCTTAGCGGGCCAGAAGTGAACCTGAATGGATTTAAGCAGCTTGAGTATTTTGCACTTTTCTCCCCTGCATTTTAAGTTATTCACTCACTTAAAACAGAGAAGAGTTTATTTTTTTAATACAGTCCAATGGTAATTCCGAAATTCGCACACAACAAGCGAAAAACGAAGCGACAAATTTGCTCAAAATCCGTCATTATTCGCCTATCGTTTTCCCCAAATTGTCGCCCGCGGCGGGGGACGGTCCCGCCCACAAATGCGGCTAATGCAGCGGACGGCCGCGTCTGTCCCTGTGCGGCTTTTGTGATTATTGGCAGGACACAATTTACCGCCAGCCCACAATGCATTGTAATCAGCGGCGGGCCAGTTCCTCTCATTGATGCGTCGTCCTGGCTGCAATGTTAATTAAAAAAGTTGCAAATTTCATGGCAATCGCCTGGCTTGCTCCCGCTCTGTTGGTCTATCCCATAAAATCGATAGGCGGCAGCAAAAATAAATGCCAAAATAATTGAACAGTCAACCGCACCTGGCCAACCGACTGGCCCCCCACCTGAATGGCAACAATCTAAGCTGGCCAATCGATGGGTGCAGGCAACCGAAAAGTCGGTGAGTCGGTTTGTCGGTCGTGCGCTGGGGCAGTTATCCTGTCAGTTGCATAATTAAAATTCGAATCCATTCAACGGACTGTGTTGCTGTTGACGACAAAGTAAGCAATGAATGCAAATCGTTAAATTCGGCAACAAAAACCAAGCGCTGGCTGATCTGGGAAGGGGCTTCGGAATTATGAATCAAAGTTGACAAAAGCAAAAATTTCGGTTAATTTGGAAATGAATTTTCAAAGATTTCGCAAATTCAATTTTTGGTAAAATCGGTGATTAAAAGTTTGATAAGTTTTTAGAAACAAAACAACTCAGAGAATATGAAATAGGGAATACGCCTATTCAAAAAGTTATAGCAGGCAAACTAAAGAAGCTACGGTGATGGTTAATATATCAATGGAAAGAGGAAGAATGCCAGATATATAAGATATTAATTTTAGTTCTCATTACTTAATTGTCACATTACGTATTTTGAAATTTAAAAAATTCAATAAAAGACAATTTTAGGGCTGCCCGCCAGCTGCCTCTATTATATTTCCCCGACTCTTAGGACTTACCGATAATTATTATGTTATTGTTGGTCGCAGTCCTTTTGTTGTTATTTGATTTGGTTGAAATTTAATGAATTTTATATTATGCCCTTTAATAATCTCCATAGGGTTTGCCAACAAACACTCGAAACACACACAAACCAAACGCAACAAAAAAAAGAAAGATGACTTGCACTTTCTCGATCGCGAGCAACTGCCGGAGGCCTGCAGCTGCCGTTCTTATATACAATTCAGGGGCCCACCGATCGAAGCTTTAAAGCTCTGAGTTGTGAAGCTCTCTCCTACGATCGAGAGTGGCAGAGCGGAGTGGGTGGGAGTTTGGAGAGAAGACAGACGGACAGACAAGCTGACAGACAGCCAAATAAGACAAAGTGGACAGACAGACAAACAGGGCGGTGGGTATGCGGGCATCTTGAGGATCAGGGCCGGTAATCCAGCAAAGTGGACAAAAGGACAGACAGACAGACAGCAGATGAAGACGGTAAGGCGGGAAAGGTGGGACAATCAGACGGACTAAGCTCGGGAGCAGACGGACAAACAGGAAGGTGAACGAACAGCCAGGGCTTGTGATCAGGGCCAAATGAACAGAGAGAATTACACTGAGATGGAAGTTGGGAGTGGTGGTTAGACGGACGAGTGGGACGGCGGGCAAAAGGCCTGAAAAGAAGCTGTTTTAGCGGAGAAGCGGAGCGAAGACTTAGACGTCTGTCGTTCGTCCCCTTTGCCTATTGTCTGTCCTGCCTGCTGGCTGGTCCGTCCAATTGATTGAGATCGATTGATTAAGGAATTCAGCAGCTTCTAGCCTTCGAAAAATGCACTAGTTTTCTTGGTTTTTTGTGTGTTCTTTCGATTTTAGTTAGGGAATTGGAAAACCTCAACCTCGAAGTTTTCTATGGCTTCTAACCAACAACCAAAGATAATAATATTTAGAATTCTTGAACAACTGAAGAATACCTTGAAATTGTTCGCGTAAATAAATTTTAAAACGTGGGACTATTTTGGATATCTTGAACTCGGAATAAAAAGATAAATTTAATGTTAAAACCGCAGCAAATTAGCAAATCTCCGCGGTTCGCTCAACTGAGCGTGAAATATTTTGATGCGGTTGAAACATTCCAGATGGAATTTTGGATACCAATTTGGCTTTCAATGGAGCTGGGAAATATTATATTTTAACTCAATTATTTGATTTAAAATTTGTGGACACATCAACTTGAAATAAATTGCATGCGGCATTTGGCGTAATTAGTTCCCTCCGGGGGCGAGACGGCCGCTTCATTAGTCCTGCAAGTTGTCGATGGTGGCCATCGAGACCGCCAAACCGATTTGTTGACAGCCTAATTCGAGAACTGCATGCTCATTAGGCACACACCCACAGCCAGTGCACTAAACTGCGACAAGGCTTCTGGGTTGTTTGGTTTACGAGTGGCGGACGATGGCCCGGCGGCCCACACCATCAAC
>JBAMCP010000194.1:0-78612 GCA_037075105.1 Lissocephala sabroskyi
TATGTTTTTTGTGCGCAGAATTCGCCAGCCAGCCCCACTGTGCATTGGCCGTCGCGGTTTCCTGCGCGGCGTCCCTCGCCGTTGCGTGTGCTTCTTTATTTGTTATTTGTCTCCTTTTGTATTGTCAAAAGGCGCGCTGTCAAAACAAATGCTCAACAATTTTTCAGTTCTCAGCGGTTTTCTTTGTTTTTACGCGAGGCGCCTCCGCCGGCCGGACGGATGCGTTGGGGCGGCGTTGACAGGCGCAGACAGTTGGCAGTCAAGTCAGTTGGCACTCGACAGTCGGCAATCGTCATCGTTCCATCATCTTCGATAACCGGAGAGAAGGACAGCCGCAGGCAAAGGATTGTCGCCCATTCGCCTCGTTGTCTCCGTCTGCTTGGCCCCGCCGACGACGAGTTGATGAATTGAAATCCGACTATGAATTATTTTGTTTATACAAATTACTTGATTTGCGACAAGAGATGCTCTATAAATGTGCCTGGCTAGGGGCGGGGCGGGTATTACGTGTATCTCATAGAATGAAATGATTAATGGTCATTGGTTGTTGGCTGACACAGGCAGACGGGGGACAGACCGGCGACAGCCACTTGGACATCCCTCAGATGCCGTCTGTCTTCCGGGAGAGGGAAGAGTTTTTAGCTCATTTAAAGAGGCGGCTTGGGGCAGGAACTTAAGGAAATTATGAATGGCAGAGGAAGAGACTTTTGCAGGAATTTCCGGCCTAAGAACAGGGGGTTGTGGGGTTCTTCAAGTAGACAAGGAGGAATCTAAAATATATTATAGATTCTTTGAGAAAGCGGATTTAGTGAGCTTGTTAAGAAATCGTTGATGTTTAAGGGAGTAAGCAATTCTTCCTTTCGCTTGGATCATTCTTTGTCTTTTGGTTTCCTTAAAGCGAAAGTATCTCTCTCCAATTATTTAACACTTTTATCCTTGCATTTCTATGCCTTGTTCGTTTCTCACTGCCAACGTGTTTCTTTTGGTAAAGTGAATTTTTTTAAAGGAATTAACAACCGATTTACATAATTCATTTGTGCAAAGAAATCGCCCACTTTACACGGTCCTGCAGTCCTCGGTGGCTTCCACACGCCCAACTCCGTTGACATTCCGTTCACATAAATGCAAGGACATGAGCGGCTTACCAACCGAGAGCCAGCGACCCGGCCATCCCCTCAGGCAATTAGCTGAATCATAAAGCTCCTGCTGCCTGCGAAATCCACACACCCACACCCACTCACACTCAGACCAAAGGAAAGGGAATGAACCCAGCCTA
Source organism: Lissocephala sabroskyi (assembly GCA_037075105.1). Classification (NCBI taxonomy): domain Eukaryota; kingdom Metazoa; phylum Arthropoda; class Insecta; order Diptera; family Drosophilidae; genus Lissocephala; species Lissocephala sabroskyi. Next base: position 1,277 of record JBAMCP010000194.1, read on the forward strand.
CACACTCAGAACACCCAGCAAGCATTTAGCGCGGAGGAGGTTGATTTTGCAGGCAGACTTTCTGCTCTGGAACCGAAGCCCTTTTTGAACACCACTTCCCCGATCAATCTGTTTCTCTAGCCTTCTTATAGGAACTTTAAGAACGAAGTGTACTTTCCTTAACTTTCCCACTTAAATTTCCCTTCCTTTCTGTTGCTCCCCTCGAAATGTTCAGCGGGGAGACAGCCAAAGGCAGCGAGGCTCACACGTTTGAAAGGCAGATTTGCGGGGACAGGCAGTCAAACCAACTTACCTATCCCCCCGTCAGCTTCCCCCTCCTCCTCGTCTAGGCCCCTCCAGCTGCCCCCGCCCCTCCCTTCGCTTTCGCTGGGCTTAATCGGCTGCCGGGGCTTCCCTCCCGTTGCCCGCATATTTATGAACTTATTTGCTTTAAAATAAATACATAACGCATCTCGGCAGTGACAGAGCCTCGAAGTGGGTGGGCTGCGGGGGTTGCTCGGCTACAGCGACTTAAAGGATTTGGCGTTAAAAAGGGGTTGGGTGGGTTTTTGTTGTTTTTGGTGTTTCCAAGAAATAAAAATGAAAAAGAAATATAGTGAGAGGGAGAGGAAAGTGTGCCAACTGCCGACTGAGGCGACAGGGAACGACGTTAACGGTTATGTCGGTAACGGTAACGGTGACAGTGACGGTGACGACAGAAAAACCGAAGAAGCTCAGCCGACAAACAGTCCGGGAATGTGGCTCCTTAGAGCGGTGGGGGGAGGTAAGAGTGTTTGAAACTCTTGTGCATTTTCTAAGCTGCTTATTGTTTATGAGCCGCTTTTCAACACTGCCAGCGAAGGCAGCAATAACAGCAGACACACCAGCAGCGCCCCCTGGCGGCCGTCAATGGCAATATGGCAGGGTGGGCGGAAATCGAGAGCGTCAGTTGGGGGAAAGATAGAGGAAAGTAAAAGTGCAAGTGCGCGGGTAAAACAATTGCAGAAAATATAAAGTTTATGCGACAGTGTTGGAGAATGCCTCAAAATGTGTCGACATGCCGTTTCTGACACCCCCCACCCCCTGTCATTGTTGTTGTTTTTTTAGTAGGAAACGCCGAGCTTGCCAAGTTCCAAGGCAAACTTTGTAGGCGAGCTCACCTTAAGCACCCCCCAGCCCCCTCCCCGCTTCATGCACGTAGCCTTCGTCGTCTCTTCTTCTTCTTGTTTCTCTTCTCACGACTTTGATACAAATTGCGCAGCAACAACAAAAACCGTTACACGAAACAATGAGCAACGAAGTTAACCTAGTTGAAGGAATGGCCGAGGAAGGGGGGAGGGGGAGGAAGGGGCCTGCCTGCCGAGCACACGTTTCGTGCATTTTCACTTTGTAAGAACATTTCGAAGCCGCCGCCGCCGCGCTGCGTGCAACAGGACAACGAAGCATACGCATCTTCAGCTCTCCCCACCCCCTCTCCCTACAACGAGATGGTGTCATTTTGGTTGCTCTGGATTCGATTTAAAGTTTGATTAGGTTTGCCAGCAGTTTTCACACCTCCCCCACCTCCGCCCCCCACACACACACGCAAATAATTAAACAGACAGAATTGTCGGCTGGCCCCGCCCCCCCCGAAAAGTTGTCACTGATAACCGTTATTGCCATCGGCATCTGCCACTTACCCGGCAGCCAGCCTCCCCCCTGCCCCTTCTACCGGAAGGGGATAATTTTATTTGCGGATTTTGCGAAACTGCTGGGCACCGGAATTTTTTGCCTAGGTAAAATTAATGATATAAATAGGTAATTATGATTAGCTGACTGCGCCTGCAGGCCATTGAATCGATTGTACAGCCAGGGGGGGGGGGGGAGGGGAGAGGATGTCTGTGTAATGAATTCCATTTGTGGACTTTTAGGGAAATTTTAAATTTTTGTTCAGTTTTACGCCGGAAATGCGGCAAAACAAGGGAAGCTCTTTAATTGCAAGAGGAAATTGAAATGGAACCCGAACTTCGCTTTAGAGATCTTTTAATTGCCATCACGTTATTCCCTAAATTCTTCAGCTTTAGGGAAGCTCTTTAATTGTTAGAGGAAACTGAAATAAGTTCCAGAAGTGAAGGAAAAGAATCCACAGAACCCAAACTTCGCTTTAGAGATCTTTGAACTTCTTAGAATTCTCAGAATTCTTTACCTTTAGCGAAGCTCTTTAATTGTTAGAGGAAATGGGAAAAAAAGTAGCCCCAGAGCCGAAAATTCGGCTTACAGTCCTCTTAACTTTTGAGAACCAACGAGCCATCAAATTTTTCCCCGTACTCTTCAGCTTTAGGGAAGCTCTTTAATTGTTAGACAACACTGAAATGGGTTCCTAAAAGGAAGGCAATCCCCAAACTCAAACTTCGCTTTAGAGATATTTGAACTTCTGGGAACCAACGGGCCTTTCCATTACCATCCAATATTTCTCCGAATTCTTTACCTTAAGGAATTTACGGTCGTCTCCTTGCCCACAACTCACCAATCGCGTGTGGAAAACTTTTACTTTCACTTAGCCAAGAGGAATTTTCCATATTTCCCTTAATGCCCACGAATTCCGTCAAAGGTGAGGGGAGCTCCCCCCTCCCCTCCTCCCAGTAGGCTGGCTACAGTTTCCCCGAGAAGCCCTTCGTATGGCGGAGGGGGTGGGGGGTGGACTTCCAATCGAGCACATGCCAAAAGTCAGCAGTGGCAGCCATCGGATTTCAAGGGTCGCCAGCCGCCGTCCGCCATTTTGGGTGGCGCCCAGCTGAGCGCCCTCCTGCAGTGCGACGTGTGGGGGGAGGGGGAGGAAAGGACATAACATAACCAAGATGTAAGCCACAAAAATACTTGACAATTTGTTTGCAATACATTTCTGCCAGACAGCAGCAGAAGGAGCACCGAGAGGAGGGTGCAAGGGGGAGGGGGTTAGAAGTGCTGCGGGTAAGCAGTGATTTAGTTGTCGCGGCGACTGCAGCGACCTACGCGTCACAGTGACTTCGAACAGTGGCAACTCTGGTGGGTTTCTTGCTAGCGTAAGCGATTTTATGGGGGGAACTCCCCGCCCAGAAACTCTTCGTTTTGTCTTTCTTTTGGGTTCTCCTGGTTGGTTGTCCTTCTCAGGGAACGGCTTGGTGGTGGGGGGAGGGGGTAAATGATAAGTTCATAAAACAATTGGCTGCACTTTGCTCTGATTTTCATTGCCTGCGATTTGGTAAGACGGCGGCGACTCTCCACTGACCGTTGACACGAACACCACAAACACACACACTCGCGGGGATCTAAGTGACAGTGTGTGGGGGGTGGGGGGAAGTGTAATTGGTTTGTTAGGCTGCCCTTGCCAGCACGCACAGCTGTAATAATTCCAATTACAGGGAGCACACATGCAATGCTCAATTAGAAGGAAATGCAGTCGAATTGCCTGCCGCCTGCCAATCGAGCAGCTCCCAACCGCCAAGGGCCGCATAATTAATAATTTTTCCCCCACTTTACATGTTTTCCTCTCTAATTGCAATTCGAATTGCCAGCCAACACACACAGAAGTGAATAAGGAGCTGTGTTTCGGTGAGGGGAAGACACCGCCCAGGGGAGCACCAGCGCCAGCCGCCGTCTGCTTGTGTCTGCGTGTGAGTGCGAGCGAGACCGCAGTTGACACTAGGATTTGAGATCTATTAACATGAATTACCAGTGGCAATAGAGCAAGAACGCCAGCTGAACCAGCAGAGCAACTAAAAGAGCGAGAGAGCCCCCCCCCCCACTCCTCGTTCTACCACAAACAAGCGAGTGAGTGCGACTAATCGCGAGTGGGCGGGGGGATTGCCGTTTATCAGGCTCCTCACCACCGTGGGCTTTGCTGGCTTCCCTCGCTTGGTGCTGCCAAATATTCTTTAATTAGCGCAGAATTTGCCCCACGGTGCTGCTGAGTGATTTGAGTGGTTGGCATTTCGATAGGCAGTCGATTGCAATTTGCAGCCAAACCAGCAAATCTGCTTCGATAATCTGGCTAATTTTCGTCACTCGAAAATGCCCCCCCCCCCTCGGCAAGGCTTTATGGAAAAAGCTTTGGCTGGTGTGATAAATCCTTGTGATTTCAGCGGCACATAAATCATTTCCGTAGAGCAAGGATCATCATCATTTCCGTGTGGTGGCGGCGGCGACTCCTGATTTCGAGGTGAAGTGTATTACGTACGGGCCATTAAAGGATGCCTCCCCCACCCCTCGTCCTGGCCGAGATTGTAGGCGATGATGAACAGCAAACCAAACCAAACAGCCATTATGGCCGGGGAGTTCTTTCCATGAATCAATTGAACGACCCTTAGAAAGAGGCAGGGGCAGAGACGAATGGCGACAGAAATTGACCGTTAAGTGACGCCGCGGGCATTAGGGAGGGGGTAGGTGAGATTACGGTGAGGGGGCGGGGGAGTGGCCATCTGAAATGTAACAGGTTTTTATAGATTACGTGACCATATCAAAAGTACAAGCAGCGGAAAGGAGCGCAGGACTGCGGCAGTCACGAAAACAAAACAGCATAAAAATATGACCACCCCCTCCTGCCAGTCCTGTTCACCACCTTTGGCCCTGGTTCGTTGCCTTCCTGCGCTCGTTATCCTGCGGCCGCCACGCACTCACACGGCCAATTTGACTGGCCTGCCCTGCGGACCCTGGACTCCGACTCCGGCTGATATCAAATAATTACCGGAACTTGAACGTATAACCAACAGTTTCCGTGGCACGCCAGCCACCCCCACCCCCCAGCGACACGTTGGCCGTTAAGGTGAGTGGGGGGGGGGGGGGGGTGGAGGACTTTGCATGTCCGTTTATAATAATTCACATGCCAATGGAAATGTCAATTGATAGTTCGCAATTTTTCTCGCTTTTTTTTCGGAGCCTCGAAAAAATCCCGTTATTTATTTAAAGCTCTTCGCTTCCGAGCGAATTATTGGCCAACATCCCGAGCCATACACACGCGCCGGCCGGCCAGAGTGTAAAGGACATTTGTGTATTTGTTTTGTGGTCCTGGCGAGGGAGTGGGGTGGGGGGAATTATGCTAATGTGTCGTCGATTAGCATAAAGTGATTTTGATGAGCATAAAAGTGGACTTTATGGTTGGTTGAGTTTGATTAGGGTTATGGGTTATACATCCCCCCACCCCACCCCTCACACACACTCTTCCCCACACACACACACACACACACTCACTGTTGGGAAGAAAAGAAAGCGAAGTGACTTCGACCTACCCTAAAATTTTTAAAGTCCCCTCGACACCCGGAAGTGTTGGTCTTTCGGTTTTGGGCAAGTTTCACGGTCAGCGCAGCGGCATCAAAAGCGTTGACCGAACTAACAGGACTTTTGACGAAGCAATCGCCCCTCCCCCCACTCCTCCGGGGACTTGTAGTCCCGACAACCGCAGGCCAGGCAGGTTTTTTCAGTACTCTTATAATCCTTTCGTACTCTTATACTCTTCCCCATTCAGCTATGCAATGCGGTGTATAAGAGCGGTGGATGAAATTGCTGCTGCTGTTGTTGTCAAGTTGTTGCTGTTGTCCACGTGCCGAAATTCTTAAAGCAACTTTTATGTTTTTGGCCATATTTCCATTGCCTGTGTTGCGGGCCGCAGGCAAGGACCGTGTGACGTCAGAGCGGCCAGCAGGTTTAAGGCTTTCCTTTCCGGTTTCAAAATGTTGCTGGTGTGGTTGTTGCATCGATCGTTGTTGGTGGTTCCACTGATGTGGCAGTTGTTGCTGTTGCTGGTCCTACTCTTGTTGCTGTTTTGGATGCAATTGTTGCTCTTGTTGCTGCCGCTATTGAAGTGGTTATTGTTGCCGATGTTATTGCTGCTTGTGGCTGGTGTTAATTTGCAGCAGGTGTCTGAGGAGTTGCCGCTGTTGCTGCAGATTGTTGCTGCTCCAGCTGCCTGATTGCTTCTGGCTGTTGTTGCTGCTATTGCAGATGTTTTTTTGGTTGCTGCTTTTGTTGCAGATGCTCGTTCGTCTGCTTGGCGCTGTTGTGTTGCTGATTGCAGCTGTTATTGCTAGCTGTTGCTGCCGTGGCTGTTGCTGCTGTTAATGCTCTTGATGTGATTGTTGGTGTTCATTTTAAAGTTCCTGAAGAATGTGTTTGGCCTTGCTTAAAGACTTGTTGCTGCTGTCACTACAATCGATTTTATTGTTGCGCTTAGAGTTGTTATCTTTGATGTTGCTGTGGCTGTTGTTGCTGTTGCTGCTGGTTCACAGCAATCGGCCCTCTCGCTTATTGTTGCTACTGTTGTTTGGCTACTCTTGCCGCTGCTATTGACCTGTTGCTGAAGTAATTTTGTTGCTGTTGTCTTCTTAGAACTTTAATGGTTGCTGCTATTGCCTTCGTCTTTGTTGCTGTTGCCTTTCTTTTGTTGCTGCTTGCTAGCCGTCATTGTTGCTGGCGTTGCTCTTGCTGCTGCTGCCGCCTAGCGCCTCTCCTGTTTTGCTGCTCCTGCGGGTGCCATTCGTTTTGGTTGTTGCTGTCGTCATTGCTGGTGTTGCTGGTGGCGGGGCCCCCATCTGTTTATTTACGACTGCGCTGCTCTTCATTTGAACGATAAACTGAAGGACGTCGCCGACGACGGAGGACATTACAACTGCCCTGGCAAAAAGTTGCTGCCTTCTCAAGCCGAAGGATAACATGACAAACTAGTTACGTGCATAAATAATACACTCCACCCGTCCTGGCCGCCTTCGGGCCCCGCGGGGTCCTTGATGCGTCGCAGGTGCCCGGCAACATCGTCGCCATCGCTAGCGTCCTGTGCGTGTGCGGGGCAGGATGGCCGCTTGATGGATGAATATTTTGTGCTGGTCGCTTGATGCCATGCATAAATATAGCCCGCAGGAGAGCAGGGCGGGGCGGGGGCGTGGCAGATCGGAGCGGGCGCGGCAGGACGTGCGAAATGAAAATGCAATAAGTTAATGATGCCGGCAGACATAAAAATGAGGACACCAGTGGACACCCACCCGCAACGCCTCTGCGGATATATAAAGGATGTATGAGGGAACATATATGTCCTGCCAATTGACCGAGTGCCCGCCATTCCTCTAATCCTGCCCACAAAATTGTTGGCCGGCTAATTTACACCCGCCCGGCCCAACAGCACAAAGGACATCCTTTTTTGCTATTGAACAAATCGCCAGGCGATGGGTTAAGCGGCGGGTCAGGCGGGCTGACAACTCTTTCATTGTCAATCGGCCTGCTGCCGTCGGCATTCCAGGACGAATGGAGTGGGGCCAGGATAAAATACCACAAAAAAATACCAACAAATTGTAGTTGGATAAAAAAACACAAACATTTAATTTGTGTTGTTGCTGGTCGGTTATTGTCGTTGCCGTTGTTGTTGCTGCGAACTTGAGCCTGCAACAACTTTGATGCGTGGCAAGTTGGTTGACCTCTGGGAGCTGCCAGGAGGGGGGATGTGTCCTGTGTGCGTGGCCCGGAAGCATTTTGTTCTACGCAAGATTTATGAATGTTGATACATCAACAGCAGCAGCAACATCACCCGCAGCAACATCGTCCGCAGGAGCAACAATAATTTAATTTGTAGTGTTTCGGGCCACATTGGAAAATTAAATAAAACTCGACAATCCACTGACAGGAACAATAAAAAAATACAACAACAATGGCAGCAGCAACAAAATGAAATAGTCCCGCTTGTAATTCAATTTGGGTTTACGTTGTGATGGGCTGGGGGAGGGGCAGGTTAAGGGCGGGGGGGATCCACATGACAAATGGTTGGCTCATCTTTTTTTTATTGTTTGAACTTCTCCCTTTAAAAAGACAATAAAATTCTAGAGTTTTAGGCCCATCAATCCGCAAAGAGGCTTTTGCTTATTTCTAAATTATCTTCCTCGAGGATACTTTGGGGATACATCAGCAGTTCTGAGAAACAATGGAGCAGTAAAGTTTCGACGGGGGTTCTCTGAAGTTCATCAAGCAGTGCAATTGAAAGAGGGAACAGATTTTTTATTGGAATTATCGGCTATTTTCCATTCAATTTGTCCTTGTCTTCTTTTTGACTTTATGTAGGACAGGGAAAGATGGATGAAGCAAGGATCAATGGTTTGTAGTGCCCTTGAAATTTCCATTTACTGAATTTTCAACTTTTTATTGTCTCCATTCACCCGTATTTCTTATTTCCCCAATTGCACAGCTTCACTGTACATTTGTTCTGCTCATATGTCAAACTGTGCTGCCCATCTGCACTGTCCATTTCCACATTCGATACCATATCCCTACTTTGTCTATCTATACTGACTGCTCCACTATTTTGTGAACTGTCCCACTTTGTCCATCTGTACTGATCTACTCTACTGCTTAGATACTCAACTGTCCTCTATTGTCCATCTGTACTGATCTACTGCATTGATTGGACACTCAACTGTCCTACTATGTCCATCTGTACTTTGAACTTTCCTTCTCCAATTTTCAATTTCCCAACTGCTTTGTGTATCTATTCATCTGCCTCGTTCATCTGTCCAACTGTACTAAGTGTCTTCCTCAAATCAGCGCGATTTTCCTTCAAGATTCTCACCAACGCCCTTCAAGAAACCACAGCGTCCCTTCCATTTCCCTAAACCGCCTTTTCACGGTATATCCTTTGTGTTCCGGGGCTTCCCCCCCTGCTGGACTTGCGACCTCGCTGGGCGTCACCCCGTTTAATGCTCGTGTGTCATGTGTGATGACAGATGCCCGGGAGTGAGGACCGGCGGCCCGTCGACGGCGGCTCGTCAGCGGCCACTGGCGCTAATTGCATTTCAATAAACTGGACGGCTGGCGTGGGCCGGCATCAAGTCGACCCGGCCAACTTAATAGACTGAAATGCGCGAATAATTAACTAAGCGGCCGACGGTGCCCACCGCAGGCGTCGCTAGGGAAGGCGGCCAACAAACAGGAGGCAGCGGGTCCCCACAGATGACGAGACAAATTTTAGCAGCAGGAAATTTTCAAGAGCATAAAAAAAGAGTTGCAAGAGGGAAGGGGCGAAGGGGGCTATGCAAATTGCCAGGCAAAGTCACCGTAGCTGCACTCGACACTTGACAGCCGCTTATGGGAGGACGCCGCCCCCCTTTTTGGCCTGGGCGTCTTAAACTTCATCAGTGTGCGAAAGGACTCACTCGTCCGCACGAAACTTTCCAGACCACTTGAAATGGAAGGATGTCCTGCCGGTTGGCTGGCTCTCGTCATGTGTGTGATGGACTGGCCGCCCCGTCAACTGCGAGTCGATGGAGACAAAGGACCCGCAAAAGTCCATCAAAGCAAAGAATTTCGGTGAAAGTTGAGTCGACACTTTGCCCCACAACAACAGCAACGGCACAAAAAAATAGCAAAAGAGTTTCGACTACCAAAGCATCAGTTGGCCACGCGGCGTATGCGCAATGCAGCTGAAAATTCCAGCACAAGTTCTTTTCTTTTTGGGGTTGGCCGAGGGATTCTAATTGAATGATTAATGGAGAGAAAGAAAGTAGAAAGAAGAATTAGTCTTGATGAGTTTTTTTTAGGCTCCCAAGATTCTTGGAGCTGCCGAAAAGACAGGCTATAAGAAATCAGAAGCTTAGCTTTGAATCGAGTGATAAAAGATATAAGGAAGGAAAAAGGAGAAAGACAATCGAGAGAGGGAAAGACAGAGCGAATGATACTTGAAGGCCTGGGAAGGCAGGCTTCATTCGAGAAAAACAATTCACGCTGAGCTTCAAAGCCGAAATATTAAAATCCCCTTACTGCAATCCTGTTGGAATCTCAGCGCTGCCAAGGAACCCACACAAATCGCCTCAAAGGACAACCGTGAAATCACAGCCCGCCTACAGCTGAGCTGTCCGGAGAATTTATCCTGGCGGGGAATTAATGCAACTTTTAAGGAGCGGGCAAGAAGCGGGGGGCGCTGATCCTTTCCGGTAGCGGGCAGAAATCAAAGGCGTCGATGGAAATAAACAAGCGAAATTTACAGTTTTCTCTGAGTTTTCCCAGCCGCACCCCCTTCCGCCCAAAGAACGAAGAGAATTTGTGGCCGCCGCCTGTTGCCTGCGTGGGTGTGAATTTTTCGTCCTGTTTGCGTGGCTGGGCGGCGCGGGGCTGGCTCGTCGAATTATTCGTGTAGAAAAGTGGCAACATATTTGAGAAAGTTTTCCAATCAATGCCAGGGTTATTAATAATTTATTGGCCACTTTTAACAGCCCCAAATCGCCTCCGCCTTCCGGCCAAACTATTGGCCATAAATCGGTGGCGGGCTGAAAACTTCACAGCCGCAGGACCCAAATTTGCATTTCCAACAGCGAGACACACAAAAAAGCAGTTGCATTTTCAATTAAGTATTTCCAAATTAAGCGGAGGGGCCGCCAGAGCCTCCCCAATTGAATTCCTCGGCAAAAAACGCGCCACAGATGTTGGCGACTCCTTGAGGAGCAGAGGGGGCGGGGCGGGGGCGGTGGTTTTGTCTCCAAAGCATTTGACAATCCTGCCGCTCACCACATTGCCCCGCTGCTATTGTTGATGTTGCTGTTGCACAAGCCGTTGCCCATTGTTGCTGCCGTCTCGGCCGTTGTTGCTGCTGTTGCTGGTTCTGGTTCAGCGATTATAATACTCCAGATATTAATGCAGTCCCTTGAGAAGGCTGTGGGGGTGTGGGGCAGTGCTTGGGCTTGGTCCTGCCGGCAGGACCCTGGCCATTCTTGCCAATTGTTGCCATTTCCCGTATTCAATACATTGAAGCGTCCGTTTTCATCGTTTGCCGGAAGTTTGCTTCGCTTGGCTGGGATTACATTTTCCTGTTCCCTACGTCATCGTCGCCTTCATCTTCCAGACATCCAAACCCCCCTCCCTCGTCCTTGCCATACTTCGATATTTCGGGCTGCCATTTCGTACCGCATCGGTTAAGCATTTCTGGCCTAAGCTGCTATGCAAATGGCTGGCTTTCTGGACGATCGGGGATAAGCTTCGATTAATGAGAGTCTGATATCTCCAGAGTGGGGAAGTTAAGAATCCAAAGAGAACAAAGGAGAGGAAATTTCAGTTTCAGTGGAAGTCAGTTTAGGAGGTGGAAGAAAGTTCTTTCAAGGATTCCGTTAGGGTTCTTTTTGAGGTACTTGCAGGGAGAATTGTTAGGTTAGGTTGGAAAGTTCTTTTGGAGTCAGAAAGTCTCTAAAACTTCCTTGAATGTTATGAGAAAGCTCAGCTTTCAGGCTGCAGAGCTTCAACTGCTAAGGGTTAAAGGCCTTTGGGGTCCTATTGTATCCTTCCCACCTCCTCGCTCGCTGATTGATTTGCTTAGTTTTTGGCAGAGATCGTTGAGGTCGATAAGTTTTATGGGTCGGCATTTTGAGGTATTTCGGTAAAACGAAATGAAAGGAACCTACAAAAAAGGAGAACTCGTCGACAGGGGAGATCCTTAAATTGCATATAACAGAACTTTGAAGGCACTTGAATGCGGCGGGGGCAAATGGAAGGTAAACATTTTCCACCACAAAGCGCAAAAAAAAACTACAGAAAAACTCTCCTCCCCCCTCACACACACACACACACGAGAAACCGCCGTAAGGTTGGCGGGTTAGAAAAAAAAAAACAACGAGAGAAAAACCGGGAAAGGCTTTGGTGCTGCTGCCGGTGGCGGCGACGGGGGCGTGGCGCGCTGAGAATCCTTTCAGAGCAAAACTGCAAACACATTTTAACCTAATTTACAGTTAAACATTAAATATGTAAAGCACGTCAGTGTGTGTGTGGCAAGTCCAGCATGTTTAACTGCCGGTTTGTAGGCGTCCTTCTTACCGCGCCGCATTGTCCTGCCCGCCGAAAGGGCCCTCGCCTGACAAAGCAGAGCGCGGGGGTGGGGGGAGAACCGTTACCGTTGCCTTATTAAATTGCCAATCGAAGCATGTAACTGTAAATTTGCATTGTGATGGCCCTCCGGGCCCAGAAGTCTAACCGGGCAAAAAGCATTAAACACGGCAAAAAGGACCCACGCCGAGGCCGTCACCGCCGTTCCGATTCGGCAATGGGTTGCCCCCCACCCCCTCGCATCTGATTAGGGTCCACAGGCCGTGAGAACAAAGCGAGATCCTTCAGAGGACCTAGTTGATTTGAGGCAGGCAAAAGCCTCGGTCAAGAAATCAAAGGAAGCTTAGGGAGATTGGAAGAAATTAATGATTTCTGAAAAGAAGAAGCAAAGAATTCTCTTGTTCTTACATTTTTATCTCAGGGTTGCCTTCGGGCAGAGGAGGAGAACTTTTGAGAGAACTGAAAGAGACTCAAAGAAGTTCTAGGGAATTCCAAGTTACTTCAATTCTCATGTGAATTCTTCAGAGGGTCTTCATCTTCTAGGTTCCTTAAGTGTCTTCAAGACTGAGATATCTTTAAACTCTTTACATAATCTCTTTTTGGTTGGGGATATGTTCCATTCCCGAAAGCCTAAGGGTTTTCTAGTTAGAGGATTTAATCCATTTTAAGTCATTGCCATTCTCCTTTCCTAAAGTTCCGAAGTTTGGATATTTTTTGTTCTTTTTCAAGCTCTTTAATCTCTCCCTAAAGATTCCTTAACACCCAGGAAGTGGCGACTTAATGAATTCAGCGTTGGGGCCGCACAAAAAACCTGATGAATCCCCTGGCCGAATTCGTATTCAACCAGCAAATTCCACGTGCCGTACCAAAAAAAAAACCTGTGATTTCAAACTCCTCCCCCCACCCCCTCCGCTGGCGTAGTTGGGCAGTTTTTCCTTACGGCCTGACGAGTGGCAACTGCCGACTGCCTAATCGAAATTATGCATGCAAAAAGTTAACAATCACGTTCGTTTCTAATCAATAATTTCAGCTGAGGCAACCCAGCTCCCCCCACCCCCCGCACCAGCCACAGTCGAAGCTCCTTTGTTGCTCAGCTGGGGCGGCCACGCCCTCCGCCGAGTTTTGGGAGCTACCCTAATTCATATTTTATGCTCGACTAACTTTATTTATGATCACTTGTGTCTCTCTCATGTGGGGCGGCAACCCTGCGCCGCAGCCCTCGCGGTGAAGTGGAAATGCGTTGGCATTGCCAGTGGAGAGCTAATTAGATTTGCTTGGCCACAAAACTTTTCCCACTGGTCTGCGGTCAACGCTTCCTTCGTTTCGCTCATTGTGCGTTTTATGGCGGAGCCTTTGACCTGCAGACACGCAGAATTTTTGCATTTAGTTGGCAGGGGCTGCTGACGATGAAATGACGCCTCAAGATTTACGCGTATTTGCATGAAATAAAATTTACGCCCCCTGCCACGCTTAACCCCTTGAAGCCCGGCGAAATGTAAGCCACTCAAGTGAAACTTTAAGGGGCCCGAAATCTGCCCCGGAAATGTATTGACTGCCGTTTAACTGAAAAGTTAAAATGTCGCTGCCGCCCCGCCCCGCCCCCTGGAAAAAGAAACTTTCCAAATCGAAGGACCGTTGGGTGGTGGCTGGTGGGCGGAGCAGGGGGCGCACCGTCGTGCGTAGCACATTTTCCACATCAATGCCCGTTTATTTTACTGCTAAAGCCTTTACGAATGAATGACTGAGTGCCTCGGCAGGGGAGGCGCCTCAAGTGGCTTACGCCTTCGCCGTCTGTCGTTGGGGCGGCTGGCGTTTTGCTTCCTTTTTTTGTTTTTGGTTGGAGGCAAAAGAAATCACGCTGCATATTTCCTTTCCGTCGGCGGGGCGCATTAAATCTGCCCGGCAAGTTTTTCAATTTGCACTTGCAAACATATTTATTGATTTCCGTTTCCGTCGCGGGCTCCCAACTGCAAGTGTTGGCCATCTAATTAGCCCGAAACCCACCACCGCACGCCCTTCGCCTTCCGGCCAAGACACGCGATGGGCGCAAGGGGCGCGCTGGGCACCTCCCGGTAGCCGCTGCTTCTCCGAGGCTAATCAAAGTTGGTTCATAAACAAGGCATTTTCATGTGGCTAATTGGTTGAGTTGGTCAGGTGGGAACCAGCCTGCCCATTGACAGAAGGGGGAATCCGCCAGCGAAGCGCAGAAGTCATTGTAATTGAGTTGAGCCAGGGAAATGGAAAGTTCTGCGGTGGAAAACAAAACCCACACGAGGGGTTCGCCAAGGCGTAAATGGGAGCGAGTTGAAGAAGTTAGCTGAAGATTTTCAAGGCTAATAAGTTAAGCAGAGGCTAGAAGTGTTGGACAAACCGACAGCATTCAATGAGAGCCTGCAGCTCAGGCTCTGGCAACATGAAGACGACAAATGTTGCAGGAGAAAGAACGGGAAGCTTACTGATGGCGAAATGGTTGTCTGTCTCTCTGTCTCTTTATCACACTGTCGTCTTCTTCTTGGCCTAGAGCTGTAGCCATGGAAGTAGGCTGCCGGCTCCTAAGCTTCTGCAATGCGAGTTCCCAGCTTTGGCAACATGAAGACAGCGAATGTTGCGGAAGACACAACGCCTGTTTACCTTGAGGATTGGCCAAGAACGGGCAGCTGACTGTGGGGTAAATTGTCGTCAGTTTCTTTGTCTTTCACTCTGTCGTCGCTTCCTATAACCTTCAATCGCTCAAGTTAGCTGCAAACCTCCTCAGGTCCAGCAACACAAGTTCCCCGCTCTGGCAACATGAAGACAGCAAATGTTGCGGAAGAAAGAACATCTGTTTTACCTTGAGGATGGGGAAAAATGGAACGGGAAGCTCACTGTGGGCAAAGCTGGAGTTAGTTTCTATCTCTCCCTCACTCTGTCGTCTATTTTTCCCTTCTTCATACGCCGAAGCAGGTTGCCTTTGAAGCCTGGCAACATGAGGCCGGCAACTGTTAGGCAACATCTGGGCAGAGAAAATGTTGCGGCTCCTCAGTTCCTAAAGGTCTTTTAAATAATGATAATACGTGGACTTAACTGCCAAAGAATATGTAGGATTAGTGGCGTAGCTTTATTTCCCATAGCCCTTCAGTCGAGCTATGGATTCCCTTCAGCCACTGCAACATATTCTGGCTACATGTTGCCAAGATCGCCAGCCACATGTGGCCGACTTCTGCATTGGACGCTGTCCTTTTGGGGGCTCTTGTAGGCCTTTGCTGGGTGTGTGGGGTTGCTCAACAAATTCGACACTAAATGGGAAACAAGAATCCATTTATATTCGCTTATCGCGCTGCCCCCCGCATACGATTTATATTAGTTATCCGAGAGGTTTTAATAGTTTTGAGATTCCCTTGAGTTTGTGTTTCTTGGGAGCCAGTGGTCCTTTGCATGTCCTTCGGCATATAAAATCCACAACTAACACGACCTACTTGTGCATTTTTCGGCTTGACTGCGCTCCCCCCGCCCCCCACAGAAGTCGGAACAACAACGGCAATAAATCTGAAAAATTCCACATGAAAGTTCAGGCCACTAGGAGATTGCACAATAGTCCTTCCCCCCACCCCACCCCCTCCCTAGGTCTGAAAAATATGGTAATAAAATTATTTCTATCATCGCTGAGCAGGCACAGGAGGAGGCACAAAAACAGGAGCAGGCGTACAGGGTTAAGTGGATTTGAGCCTGCAGTTTTTTATTCTATTCTTTTCTTAGGGCGGTTGGGGGAGGGGGAGGAGGTCCTGTTAAATGATCAGTGGATTGAGGAGGTGAGCAGCGCTTTGAAAATTAACTTGCCTTTTTTTTATTGCCAACCACCGCCAACTTGGCTAGGGGAAGGCTGACGCAAAAAATAAAAAGGATATTAAAATGTTACCGGGCTCCCTCGGCTCGGCTTGACAACGGACAGGACACCCCACCCTCGCCGACTTCATTATTATGAGGGGGTGGAAGGGGGGTGACCTGGCTAGTCCGCCATCAAATGTCGGCGTGAATTTCATTAAAAATAAACTTTTTTTTCACGACTCTCGGTATTTTTGCATTTTATTTTCGAGGCGGCGCCGCTCAAGGAGCAGGGAAAAAATCACTGCCAGGTACTTGCCCTTTTGCCGGGCACTTTCCATTTTTATAGTCCGCTGCCGGCCCGGGCCGAGGGGCTGGTAGGCGTGGCGTTTTTACGGCCCTCACCGCCGCCTCATTTCACTCCCTCGGCAGCGACGGTGGCAATGCCGTTGGCGGTCCTGGGCCTTCTAATTTGAATACGCGACGCAGGACCCCGCAATCCCATCGGCGGGGCCGCTGTCGATGGCGTTTTGACTGCCATTAAAATGCCTGCCGCCTTCCCGCCCGACACGAAAGGCTTTTGGCATAAAACAAACTACTTCCGGGGGCGGAGGAGGCCAGGGGTAGGGGCGTGGCCCGGTGATATTCGATACACGCGAGGGCGGAGGGGTGTCGAACTGTCAGAGGGATCAAAAGACGGCAAACTTCTCTTCGACGAAACGGTAAATTGCTTATCGGCGAGAACCGCTCAAGTGAGCGAGAAGTCCTCGAGTTACCTGGACTCCCCCACCCCCCAGCTAAAGGTGATTGATGAGGAGTTCTCAAGAGGAAGAGAGGGAGAGGGAGAAGGAGAAGAATCGCCAAGAAAACAAGGAAAGCGAAAGAGCATTCGCTCTTTTTTTTAGGGAACTTTCTTTTCTTCTCCTTTTCTTATTATTTCCTGGTTTCGCTGTTTCGCTTTCTTTTTTGTTTTTTAATCTCTTCCCTTGTTTTTTTTTTCCCCTTTTTCCTCAACTGTTCCTTCATTTTAATCCTCTCCTTTTCCTGTTCTACTTTCTTTCCCAATTCTTTGACCTCCTGTAATTTTTCTCAGCTAAGCAAAAATCGAGCAGCTCTTCTAGAGAATTCCCAGGGACTTCAAAGATTTCCTTAACTCCTTCAACTTCTTCTTGAAAACCCCAAAATATCCGACTCTTTTCTCAAGTCGGTTGCCTTCTTCTTCAGCTTTGAAGTGGCTCTTGTCGTTGTTTCTGGCCACGGTGACTTTTGCCTCAGTGAGTCGCACATTTGCTGTTAATAAGAAGAGCAGGATAACGAGGTAGAATCGTCCTGGCGAAGGACACTAAACAAAACCAAATGGAGACGGCGGCTGTCGGCCTGCATCACTTGGCTGGCCAGCAATAGCTTCAGTTTCCCCCCCACCCCCTCGGCCGGAGTATCCTTTACCGCATGAGCTAGCGCCGCTGCTGTCGTCCGTGAAATGTCCTTCGGCCCATTATATTTGCATTGCAGTTACAAGCATTTCGCATTTAACTGAAACAACTGTAACAATGGACCAGGCCCGGCCTCAGGATGCCCAAGGACGAGCCCAGTCTGGGCCAGAATGTCGCCGGAGCTAACAACTCGTGGCGGCGGCCAAAGGCGGCGGGTTTTGGCCGCCGCCGCCACATTCATTGTTTGCTGAGTCTTGTTTATTATTTTATGTACATTCCCGAGCGCCGCCAGGAGCGGCCCAAGGAGGCGGCAAGTCCGCCTCTTTATGATTTTCGGGCGTAGGTCCTTTTTGGCCTTCTTCGTCGTCGAGTCGGACGACCTGGCCTCTGGCAGTTATTCACTGCACTGCCAGGACTCCTCGTCGTCCTGCCAGCCAACTGATTTCAATGCTGCGGTTTCTCGCATTTTAATGGCCAACGTCCGTTTTGTGTGTGCAGCGTCCTTTGGATTTATGCGGCGCTAAGTGGATTCGCAGATTCATGGCTGCAATCCTCCCCCCACCCCCTCACTCCATAGAAAATATGATGTTTTTTTTTGGGGCAAGACAAATAGAAAAGCTACAGTTAATTAAACTCGACATTCAAGGGAAATTTTCGGGCCTCCTTCCGCCCAATCCAAACGATAAGACGGCGACGGCTGCCGACATTCAAAAGGCAAAGTAAATGAGTGCGAAATACAATTAACCTGGGCGGAGGGAGTGGGGGGGGGGGAGGCGAGGACTCCATCAAAACAACAACAAGGACTGCCGGTTGGCTGGCACGAGGCTCATTTATTACGCCATTTATCGAGGAACTTTCAAAGCGGGGGAGGGTCGATTGGGCCCGAAATTAAAGACCGACAAAATGGCGCGGGCAGGACGAAGCGTGGCAGGGTCAGGAAGTCGGCCGTCGGCCATGCGAATGAGCAAAATGCCGGACATAAAATCGCCCAAAATACAAATCTTCAATTAACACAAACAACGCACCAACAACAACAACAACCAACCAACAACAAAACGCAATAGAAAACGAAGAAGTCACAGAAAAAAAAGGAAAAAATTCCTTCGGACAGAAAGGTGATTCCTGTTGCTAATTGGAAATTGGCGGGAGTTTACAGTTGCCTGGCCCCCGCCACACCCACCGCCCCCCTTGTCTCCTTTCAGGAACCGGAAGCTCGTGTTGCTTTGGTCCGTTTTTTTGATTTGGTGAAACAAACGGCAGCAACCAGTCGTAGTGGGCGTGGCAGGGGGAGGGAGGCCTTGCCAACCGAAAAAGTCGATTTGAAAAATTAATGTCCTGCAAAGGAATGAGACGAAGAAGAAGACACAACTAAACGAAGGAACATCAAATTAGCCGAAGTGAATGAGATGAAATTTAAATATTCCAAAGATTAAAACGGATTCCGATAACCGGGGAGGGTGTTAGTTTTGGGGGGAGTTAGAGAGAGTGGGGAGAGGGAAAGAGATAGAGGGAGAGAATTGGGGAGGGAGATTAAAGATAATGGAGAAGGTAGAGTTCTTCAGGTGGAGAATAAAGGGGAATCTTTTTTTGGAGAAGGAGGAGTTCTTTTGAGGGTTTTTAGAGAATAAAGAAGAATCTATTCTAGGAGAAAACTCAATTCTTTTGAGGGTCTTTAGAGAGAAAAGAAGAAGAATCTATTTCTTGAAAAGGTTGAGCTTATTCGGTTGAGAATAGAGAGGAATCTGTTCTTGAGAAAGTCTCTTTGGTTAAATGAATCAAATCAAATGGAATGCAGCAAGATTACTTTAAATAAGGAGTCCGGAGGAGTTATTTTATGATCAGAACTCCTGAAGATCTCTTAACTTCCTATAAAAATAAAGAGGAAAGCAAATAAAACGACGGAAGATGTTTAAAAATCGAGAGAAACAAGAGAAATTCAAATAAGAACCGAGTCCATTAAAGTTTCCTTAATTTGAAGAAAAGAAGTCGGTGGATTGATTGATTGTGGAGAACTCAAATCCGCCTTCAAAAAGAAGTAAACAAGGGTTTCTTTTAACAGCGATCAAATGCCAATTTACTGAGGTCCATTAGAAGATCAAAATGTGGGATTTTAATCGTTCCAACTTTACTTAAAAGACTTCAGGTCTTTCTTTTTATAAATATTCTCAAAGATTCGCTAACTTAATCTTCAGATAACGAACAAATGCCAATTTACTGAAATCCACTAGGAGGCTGAAATGTGGGTTTTTAGAGATTTCAACTTTACTTAAAAGACTTTAGTTCTTTCTGTAAAAAAAGCTGCTGCTTGAGGACATCAACAATGAGTCGGTAGAGGCCGACGGTCAGCCAAATCGTCCTTCAGTGACGTCGACCTGCTTCAATTGATTTTCATTTTTGCCCCTCGTTAGGCGCCACGCCCCCTGCCAGACGCCCACGCATTACCCCCCAAACGACTCATAAATTAAACATGTGCAGTGCATAAACTAAAGTGAAAAATGCTTTGGGTTCGGGGCCGCTTCACCGCAGCCGTCAACGGAGGAGGGAAGGACTCGCATTTAACTGTTTATTTGAAATATTTTAAATATAAATTTCAATATTTAACTGCGACGTCGACAGGAAACGCTTGCCAAACGGACGCTTGCGCCGAAAAGGGACACAGGAAGAGGCCCGTCCTGCCCCGGCCCGTGGCCATGACAGCGGAAATGATCCATCGAGTCGGTGGGGCCGGCGGGGCTCGCCTCTTCCGCTTGTGAAGAAGGAAAAAAGGTTTGCTGACCACAAAACGTTGAAAATATTTGTGTTTCCACTTATTTGCATTAATGCGAGGACGGCCCAGAGTCCCGGCCCGAAGGATACAGGACACAGGCCCATAAACCAGGTCAGGTCGAAGCCATAAAAACAAGGCCAGAATTACATTTCTGGGCAGTAACTCAAGCTCGGGTTGGATGAGGTTAGCTGAAGTTCAGGTGGCTCGGGTTTCCTTCTCAGTCCGAGGGGCCCAATTTCCCAATGAATTGATTGACGGGTGAAGCATGGAAATTGAATTATTGAAAACTAAACGACTATAAATTTATTTCGAGTACTCAAGGTTGCAGGACAAGAAAATTCTTCCAGCTAACCAAGAATTTGAAAGAATTCTTAAGCTTCCCAAGCCTCCCCCTCATCTATTTTTATATTTTTTTTTCTACCAAGACACTGAATACTCTTTTTAACTCCATTAAATGTGGACTTTATGTGATTTAAAGTTCACTTCTATCATGGAATTCTTCAGGAAACTTAAAGTTTTCTTTTCTGCATATAAAGAGCAGTCGAATTCTTTAAGATCCTCTGCAAATCAAGTTACTTAAAATTTACCCAATACAGACTTCGATTGCAGCCAACTTCATGTGAGCTTAAAGCGACCGATTTAACTTTATTTGAGTGCTGCCGACTGCCGCCAACTTCACGGCATTTAGAGATTGATACTTCTCCGCAGCCAACTTCGCTCGTCTCTGTTCTTCTTCTCTTGTGTTTTGGTTGACCTTTTCACCTTTGCTTTCAATTTCGTGTCAACTTTCTCGATTCGAGATACTCAACACAAAAAACAATAATAAAAAAAAAAAGAATCGACTAAGCATAGAAAATTTTCGAAATCTAACAATGATTTTTTCGGTCTTTATAAATTTTTAGGTCATTTTCATTTGTCAGTTTAATTGCTGTCTCAGCGAATAAATAGATAAGCTCTTGCTTCCAAAAAAAGGAATATACGGATCAAGAAAACAAATTAAACAGTCGTATAAAACCCAAAATCGATTCACAACTTCCACAAAATGTCCGAGGGATCAGGCAACACCGAATGGAGCGAATTTCTCGATCCCCACTACCCGCTCAACAACTACTACAAAGACCCCCAATCCGATACGACCCTCAAGTATTTAGACTCGCCTTCCGTGCATTCCCTCGAACCGGTTGAAGTCGATCCGCCATCGAATCCCCCCGCCGAACAGCCTCCACCCGAAATTGCCAGGCCTGCCTCCAAAATGTCGGCCAAAAGTAAAGCCAGCACGGCGCCCAGGGCCTCGGCCACCTCGGCCAAGGGCAAGTCCAAGATCACCGTCAACAAGTCCTGGCATCTGGCCAAAGGTCCCTTGGAGTTCCCTATCTCCGCCAGGGCCAGTGAAATCAGCAAGAAGTCCGCCAAACCGGCCGCAGGATCGCCCAGCAGAAAGCTACCCAAGCGGCTTTTGAAGAGCCTGGAAAAAGCCAAAAGACCAAAGCCCTGCCTCCCGCTCGACCAGCCCGTGGACTTCAACAATATCGTCATCGTCGATGGCCAACTGGCCGCCATCAGCAACGCCGTCTCTCCTGCCCCCAGCAACAACAACAACAACTCCCACCCCAATGGCAATGCCTCGTCCAAGGGTCAGACTCTCTGCCGCGACATCCTCGTGGCCCACCAAATGCAGGCCCACGCCCAGGAAGTCGGACGCGCTCTGGCCGAGCATCCCAACCAGCAATTCCCCCCCTCCCCCCACCCCACTAAGGCCGCCCAGTATCTCCTGGCCCCTCCCCGGCCCAAGACCACGCGCTACGTGCCCCTCTGCAGCCCCCCCACCGTAATCCTCGGCATGGGCGATCAGTACACGCATCACATGCAGCGCAACATGGAGAACTATCGGCAGCAGCAGTACCTGGAGAAGCTGGAGCAGGCGAATCGGAACCACCCGAGTGTGCCGCCCCTGCTGATGTACTCGGTGCCGGAGGCGCCGCGGGTCAAGAAGGGCACTCGGTACTGCGGGAACTTCTACTTCAATTGAGCTTCGATGGACGTTGGATTTGTGGTTTTGTGGGCGGCGGCAGTGGCGGTCGAGGTGGCTTTGGATTCCGTTTCTTGATTCCTTCGAATAAATTTGGAGAAATTTTCTATTTCGGCAAGCAAAAGTTAACTGATTTCTGGTCTTCCTTTCTAGTTCTGCACAAAGATTCTGGGCATATAGAGAGAGAAGCTTTTGAAGAAATGTCCCATTATTTCGCGAGCAAAAGGAATCTGATTTCTGGTCTTTCTTTTCTAGTTCTAGCCAATGATTCTGATCCCAAGTAGAGTCCAATTCTTCATTTAGAAATATTCTTATATTTCGGAGAACAAAAGCGTTCAGATCATTTGCTCGGCTCTTTCTTCTCTTCTAATTCTGTTGAGAGCCAAAATTAGTGGGTCTAAAGAGAATCCAAAGTTTTATAAAAGAAGCAAAGAGTTGTGATTTCTTGTCTTTCTTCAAATTCTAATTTTAGACTTGGAAATGCTGGGAGGTCACAGATTCTCGGCCTAAAGAGGACCAAATTCTTCATGAAGTAGGGGAATTCACGGGGAGTAAGGCAGTCCAAACAAAGTTTGTTGGTAATTCATAGAAGTAATTTTAAAACTGTTCCTAAAAAAACAATTTATTTGGTAGAACCTAATAATCTTTGATAGCTCGTATTCCTCAGAATTTCAGAGCAGGAATTTTCTATATAATTTCATTTTGGGACTTTAAAACCTCTTAAGATCAGAGAACAGCTGAAAGCGCCCAATTTATCGGAAACTCAACGAAGCCAACTTCACGTTAATCAAGAGCAGCCAACTTCGTGCTTTTTCAGAGACAACTTTACTTTAATTAATTTGATTCTAGATCGCATAAAATTCCCAATTAAGTCTGTGAAAGCAACCCAAGATCGTCAGGGATTCCCATAAAAATCCCAAACAGATGAAATTAAAATTTGCCTTTTAAAGAATTCCTTCCTTTACTAGACAATGACCAACTCCCTTTAGGGTTCTCTATGGCTTCGAAGTCGGTTCTAATATCACGCAAAAATAATTAAAAATCGAACGGGGCAAACAGAAGCAAATAAACCGACTCGAGGCAGACAGACAGACAGACAGACAAACAATGAAAGCGACCAAATAATGAAGTGGATAAAGTTTGCCAGCAACAAAAACAACGGCGCAAATAAATGGAGAATACCAAGGAGAGGGTGTGGGGGAGGGGCAGGTTCATCGTGCGAAATGAGGTTAAGGTGAAGATGGGTTACTGGGGGGTGGGGGAGCAGCAGATTCACTGGTTGGCTGTGCGCGGGGGTGCCAGGAATTTTGAGTACAATTCAAGGTATCGTGAAATTTGAGACTCTGACTTTCCCCTCCAACCGGTTCAGCGTGGCCGTCGAGCGCGAGAGTCTGGAATACTCGGAAATTCGTTGCTCGAGGGGTGGGGGGAGGTCCAAACAACATAGGAAAACTTTTGTAATTACAATAAAATTTTCACAAATAACTTTCAATTGTTTGGGAGTGTGTGCGTGTGGTGGATATAGAAATAGGTAAGCGAGGAGTTGCCAGGAGGTGGGGTAGGTTGAAGGGGGAGGGGGGGGGGAGGTTAGATCTGCCTTTGAAGCTCTGACCAATTTAAAATTGCCCTGCGAAATGCGAAGCCAATTCGTGGAGTCTTGAAACCGCCGAGAGTTTGGCAAAAAAATCTCATTTAGGTGGCAACCCTGGAGTCCGGCCTTTACCGTTATTGCAGTTGGTCAGTTGATGATGGGAACTTATGATGATTTGGCCTCGGCGGCAGGCAGGCCTTATCAAGTGGGCGGCAGTGGGTGTGGCAAATGGAAAGAAAACACCGACAAGAGCCTGCGAGGGGGTGGGGGAGTCTGAGGCTCGTGCGCAAAAATTCAAATGAAGATAATTAAAAAGTCCTGGGCCTTGGTCTTGGCGTTTGTGACTGCGACGCGACTTTAACTTTTGTGGGCAATGCCATTGACTCACCCCCACCCCACGCACTTTATGTCCTTGGAGGGGTGGGGGTAGCCTCCGTATTGTTTGTAAATTAATTTTTATTTTTTTTTCTGTTGTTTTTTTTTCTCGTTGTTGGCGGGTTCATTTTAAATTTTGTCGCTGGGCAAATATTTTCATTTAATTTCTAGAACTTAAGGAGGCCCAGGAAATATACCACTGGAGGGGGGGGGGGGGTAGAATGTCTGTAAGGTTACGTGCGAAATTTTAGTAAAAGTCGAGGGGAAGAAAATGAATAGCGAAAATTTGAATTCCTTGATTGGCAGACAGGCAGCCCCCCTCCCCCCTCCCTCTCCTTAAGCTGGTAATGTCGAAAGACAAATAACATAAGCAGAACATATGGCGGGGGGTGGGGGTAGGCAGGTTGAATAACAGAATCAACAGCAATGAACAAATAACAAGGCCGTCCCAAAAAAAAGTAACACCAACAAACCAGCCCCCTCCCTGCCCTCAACACTCCCTTCGCGGCACTCAATTCGCTGGTCCTGGAGAGTGGGGGGTGGGGGGCTAAGATTACGAATGTCTGGCCATGCCACTTCCTGGCCCAATTCGAGGGTTGTTGGGTGGAGGGGTGGGGGGCAGTGAGTGTATTCGTAAGTAGACTTAAGAGCTTCTAAGGCAGATGGGACCGCCGTCATTGTCTGGGGGTGGGGGTGGGGGGTCGTGGGCACCCGCTCGATTGACGATTGATGTGGCGGATCCGACGAGAGTGCGAATGGCAAAATGACAAAGACCCCGTCGAAGGAAGCAGAAGAGAGGGAGAGGGGTGGGGAGGGGGCAGGCAACTGATGGATTGGCGCTCCTTGCTCACCGGGAGACTTTGGTTCGAAGGGGAGGGGGTGCTTTTGTTTTTAGGTTTTATTGATTTGATTTCTCTTTTTATTGAATCGAGGTGACCGAAAAGAAGAAGACCAACGAAAAGTTCACTTCACTGCAGACAACGAATTGCAATTCCCCCCACCCCCGCTCCCTCTTCCAACACTGCCCAAATGAACCCTGGGAATCCTTGAAATACCGCCAAACGATAGACTTCTCAAATCACGAGTCACGGGACCAGTCACTGCCGAATGCAGGTCACCAGCGCGTGAAACGAAAGAGAGAAAGAAAAGGGAGAGGGGGAGAGGGGAGGCGGTCTCTGGTGGCGGATTCAAGGGCATTTCGCTGTCACCGTCGCTTTTTTGCTGTTGTCCTTCGTCCGTCGCGTCTATAAAAAGATTAGGGAGCGGAGTTTCAAATTGAAGCTGATTAGAATGACTTCTGGTCCAGGGGGTCCGCTTTTCGGTCTTCTTAAATTGATTGAATTCCAATTGAGCTTCGTGCTTTTATTATTGGTCGCCTTTTTCGCCCATTCGAAATTTGGGATATCAATTTTAATTCGGCTGTCGCCAGGAATCTCGTGAGAAAACTCGTAAAGAAATGCCCATAAAAACAAAGGTTAGATAGATTTTAAGGTCAAGGAATATTTCAAGTTATAAGTAGAATAAAGAAACTTCAGAGAAGATTTGTAGAAGTTCTCACTTACTTATAAACAATTGAAGTCCAATTAGAACTTCGATTCAATCTTATACTCCAGTTTACGCAGAATATTTCCTACCCCAGCGAGAATCGAACTTCTAACCAGCGAACATGTTCAGAAAATTATAATTTATACGGAAAGCAGTTTTCCCATTATACTCGGTGTATGCGTATAACAGTTTCGAGCCAGCCAACGTCGAACTTATACTTTCACACACAACGAGAGCCACCAGCGACTCGTCGAACAAGGCAACGCGTACACCGCCTTCGAACAGTATAAGAGTAGAAGACCAGCGAGCAGCTCATACGTATACGGCAAAGCATATTTAGAAGGGCGGATGGGCGGCTATATAAGGAATCTTATACGAATATTGTGCTGTATAAGTACAAAATAAATCTAATATTATAATTTGTGTATATGAGTATTAAGTTCTTTATAAGTCAGTCAACTAAAAAACTTACTTCTGAGTCCGCTAACTTATAAGTTTTTTCTTATATTCCAGCTTCCAACTTCACTTCTACGCTTCCGCATAATTGCCTACCCACCACCATCAACTGCGATTCTTATACTCCTACACATTCGCCGGGGTTTTGGTCTTCTACTTAAACGGCCGCAGCTCTTGTTCTCCTAACACGCCTTGTATAAGACTGCCTGGCAAGCACCGCTTGCTTTACTTATACGTATAAGCGCCGAAGAGCAGCAGCTGCCATTGCTACTTATACAGCCGCAGCTCTTGTTCTCCTAACACGCCTTGTATAAGACTGTCTGACAAGCGCAGCTTGCTTTACTTATACGTATAAGCACCGAAGAGAAGCAGCTGCCATTGCTGCTTATACAGCCGCAGCTCTTGTTCTTCTAACACGATTTGTACTCGTATAAGACTGCCTGGCAAGCACCGCTTGCTTTACTTATACGTATAAGCGCCGAAGAGCAGCAGCTGCCATTGCAAGCGGTGGGTTTGGCCCCCTCCCCCAAGCACATACGCTTATCAGACGACAAGAACCGGTTTGACAACCGAACGACGACGGGCAGCCGCAGCCAGCGCACCTGCAGCTCCAAAAAGCACAACAAAAACAAACCCGTCGGCCAGCCAGCCAGGCCCCAAGTCGCCTCTCCCATGTGATGGCTCTCTCGCTGATTAAGCGGCGCTCTCTCCGCTCACATGACGCAAGTATTACAGGCGGCCGGCCGACCGAGTTATGCCGACGGCCACGACGAAGACGGCGAGCGAGCGTCGGCAGGGACTTCGCCTGGCTGGAGATTTTAGTTCGGTTTTAGCTCTGATTCTGTGTGGACCTTAAAAGCGAAGCGGACGTGAGGTCGCAAATTTTCTGCGTCGCGTGGATTCCTCACACACACACACACACACACGCACAATAAACGGACAGCAGCTTCCTTCGTTTGCGTCTCTGCCGTCGTCGCCGCCGCGATAACAACGACGCTAAATTATCGAGTCCGGGAGTCTGCGCCAGGAGTGCGCGGGGGGCGCGGGCGTTAAATTCGCGAATCTTAGAAAATCCACAAAAAAAATACAACGAAAAGAAGAAGCAGCACAGAAAATTCTCTGCAGTTAACCGTTTCGGTTTTGTCGTCGTCTCTCGAAATTCGCGTGTCCAACGGTTAAAAGTGCAATGATTGAAAAACGCGTGTGAGTGCAAGTGAGCAGTGCGAGCGAGAGAGAAAGAGAGAGAGAGAGAGCAGGTGATCGGGACACGCGGACGGACAGGCATACAAATGCGGCAGCGTGGCCAGCGTTGGGCCTGTTGTCGATTATAGCGCCAAATTGGTAGCAGCAGCAACGACAGCGGCAGCAACAATTACACCAACAACAACAACAACAGCAACAATAACAATTACCGTGGTTGGCTTGGCCGGAAAACGCAAAATGCCCAAGCACCACCACCAACAACAACAACAACAGCAGCAACAACGCTTAAGCTGCCAGCAGCAACAGGAATCGTCATTTTGGATTAATCATCATCGCCTGGCCTGTCTGGGTGAGTTCTCGATCCTTTTATTATCCTATATCCTCCGAGTATAAACCGATTTTTCCCCCGGCCGCCATATGGCGGCGCTGGCTTGGCCGGGGCCTAATGACCGTTGCGGTCAACTTGCACACAGAACCCATTTCCGTTTTGGCCACTTCCCCTCGGACGGACAATCTTCTTCTTGGTCTATTTAATTAAGTGCATGGGCGGCTCTCCGATTGACGACGCTGACGGCGACGGCAGGTGGCTCCGGGTCCCCTCTGGGGTCGGCCCCAGGGAGCGACATACTCACGGACCGGCTAGGCTGAGGGGGGGGCTGCCCAGACGGACTGATTGTCGTTGGTGATTTGGAAGCCGCCGTGCGCATTAATAATTAATAATTACAAATGTAAGCACACGACGGGGGGTGGGGGGTTTTGGCCACGAAATCGGATGCCATCCACTTCCGATGTCTGTTGGTCGGCTTGGGTCACCAAACGGAATTTACAGTTTGCAGTTGCCCCTCCCCCACCCCCCTGGCCGACCTTAATGACCGTGTTAACTCGCCTGGCTTATGGGCATTTACCAGAATGTCAAGTGATTTTCGTGTTGGGCCCTTCAAAATGCCGTGGAATATCTTGAGATATTCCACCAGGGAAGGATTCATAAAGGCATCCTGGGAACTCAGAGATTCACAGATACAATTACGGTTAGAGGAGAGAAAGAAAGAAAAAGAAAGTGACTTCAGTGCCTTTCAAATTTCAGCTCTTTAAAGTTTAAAGAGGCGAACGAATTCTCAATTGGAAGAGGCAACAAAATCCCCAAAGCTATTCAAGTGATTAAGGCAAGAAAAGGGAACCCAACGAAGGTGTTAAAATCCTTATAAAAAACCCTTTTAATTTAGTAGTCAGCCAATTGATTCGGTCTTTAAATGACTCCCACAAAATAACCAACTTCCTTGGATGGCTAAATCCGAGTAGAACTTTAATTTCCCTTAATTCCAAGGACGCTTAGGTCCCCTCGCATTCCTAAGCGCATTCGAATTCCCCCAGCGGTTGGTTTTTTTTGTTTTATCTCGACGGAACGCCCTTTAATTTTCTCTTCTTTTTTGGCGATAAAAAGACTTTCAGTTGCGGTTTTCCAAAAATCAACATTACGCCCCTAAGCCTCCTAACAGCCGCGCCGCCTCCTCCCCCCTTGAGGCAAGAGAGGGGCTGCCTCAGATTAGCGGAGTGGTGTGAAGTGCAGGGAAGGGGGGAAGTTGTGTCACCAAAAAAATAAAACCCACAATCAAAAACAATTCCCCCAAAAAATATCGACAAACGCCTACGGTTTTTTTTTTTCTGTCTCTTCAATGGATTTTTGTTGTTGCTGGTGTTGTTGTTGGTGTTGCTGTTGTTGTTGGTGTTGCTGGTGTTGGTCTTTGTGCTGCCTTGTTTACATTTTGTGGGCGTTTACTCAATGAAAGCAGACCGGGGCAGCCCCAGCGACGACTACCAAAAGCAAATCGCATCAACAGCTGACAAAACGGCCAGTTAATGAGGCCGAAACGTAGGGCGTTCCACAGCCGGCCAGGGGGTGGGGGTTTGGGGCACTTAAAAGCTCCAATTGGTTTCTTAGTGCACACGAAATTGAAGTTCTCAAAGCCCAGGAAACCTGGGTTAGTTGGGCCGTTGGTGAGGGGCATCAGGTGGGCAGTTGGGCGGCTGCAGGAAAGACGATTAAGGCTGATGGAAGTGCCGGGGATTTCATTAAGCAGACGAGCTGGTGAATTGGCCGTGGACAGACGGACAGATGGTTAATGGGCGGCAAGCAAGCCTTTAAGGGAATAAACTGAAAATAAAAACAAAGGCAGCGCCACTGCCAAAGATTCTTAAAGCAAACAAAGACTTTTCCACTTTTCCGCGCATACTTGGGCACTTGCATACGTGGACTTGGGGAAATGTCAACGCTTGTTTGCCCAGCGCAAAAATAATCAAGGATCATAATATGTCAACAAGCAGACAGCAA
Source organism: Lissocephala sabroskyi (assembly GCA_037075105.1). Taxonomy (NCBI): domain Eukaryota; kingdom Metazoa; phylum Arthropoda; class Insecta; order Diptera; family Drosophilidae; genus Lissocephala; species Lissocephala sabroskyi. The sequence goes on from JBAMCP010000194.1 coordinate 30,581, forward strand.
GAAGTTGGGGCGGGCGGAACAAAGAGCCCAAGCAGCAGGACAACGCACGGAGCCGAGAAACAAGCACAAGGACAATCACAAGCACGCCGAAGAATTGCGGCTGCGTGTGTGCGTGTGTGTGTGCGGCCCAGACAGATGACGACGGCAATGGCGTCCTGCAGTTGACATCTGACGGTTCCTTTGACAGTTCGGCGAATCCGCTGGAGTGCACTGACAATAGAACTTGACCAAGGCGCGTGTGCCCATCTGCCCAACTGCGCTTCGGTGTCAATATGCTCGGTCCGACGGTCCTCAAATCTCAGATAGCCTTAAACAACCCGACGAAGCTCACTTTCCGTTTTTCCTCGCTGGATGAATCAAAGGACAAGTGCTGAGCATACACACTCTCGTCGACGAGGGCTGGGGGTGGGGGGAGCAGGTTGCACTGATAAGATTTCCCCAGGGGGAGGAGAGCAGGCAGATCCTTGAAGGCTGTTTCGGTGTCATCTGTGCAACTGTTGTTTTCATTTTCCATTTGCTTTTCAACTGTGGGGAAAATTAATTGCGCTGCTTTCAAACTGTCACTTGCAGAGAGTCTTCAGTTGAGATTTGTACGCTCTATGTCCGCATCTCCGCAGCGTTGACAACGCAGCAGATTCGATTTGGGAGTCGCTTACTCCCCATGTGCATTGTGTGGGCCGAGCGATCTTGGTCACCAACAACTCCCACTCACTCTACCCAACTAGCCGTCTCTCCAACTGTCCAGCTGCCCAGTTAAGCTGACCGGTTGCTCTACGCCGCGCGTGGGTTCGATTTCCATAACCGAACCGTCGATGGCGATGGCAATGGCGTTGGTTTGATTGGATCTCGGTGATTGGGTCTTTGAGTTGGTGGCGGGGCCCACCGCCGGCTTGCGTAATTGGCAGCTCCACAGCCCCGGCGACGACAGCAATAAAAGGCTATTTATAATTTTGATTTTTTGTTTTCATTTCTCGAACTCCGGAGTGCGGACCGCATTGGTCCGAAGTCATAAACAGAGACACTCATATTTCAGTTTTATTCCTTTTCTATCGTATAAATAAATTGAGGTAGTTAAGTGAACCCAAGCAAGCCGAGAAATCCAACATAGAATTGCTCTCCCACCGCCAGCTGTCAACGTGAGTGCGGCCACGTGGGTAGTCCGCCCCGCGAATACTCTTTCTTTTCGGCCAACCTTGGCTAAAGTTCACTGCACGTTGATTGAGTGAAGGTCAAGTTGGCATTGCGGATTTCCTTAAAAACATTTTAAACAAAGATTACGTTCACGAAATGCTAGAGGATTAAAGGGGATTTATTCGGGCCTTAGATGATCTCTAATCGGACTGTCCTTCGGTAATCTGACAAGCATTCTTTCGTCATTTTGAAATCTACTTATTTCTCAGCGTTCCCCTATATTTGATTCCCTATTAGGTACTTTTTGAAACTGCCGTCGCCGACATATCGGGAATTAGAATAGAACTTCGGCTTCTTAAAATGCCTCCTAGGATGCTTGTGTTCATCTCTGCCTTCTCCTCAGTCAACGTCATTTGAATTGCGTTTTGTTGTTGTAACGAAACTCCTCTTGAAACAAAAATACTCCTTGAAAAAGTGGAGAGTATCTTTGCCCAAACGAATCAGAGCAATTTGTGTTGCCTTTCATTTGTTGGTATATAAATATGCATGTTGGTATAAATAAATCGGTGGCAGGCTGGCGGGCAGGTCGGCAAACACAACGGACGGACAGACCGACAGATGCACACAAACGGACAGAAGGACAAATGGATAGACAGACGACTCAACCAACTCGATGAGCAGACAAACAAACAAAACTGCACTTGAGAGGCCGACGAAGCGCACTGCTGACGCCAACGGGCCCAGGAATCTTCCACACACATGCACAGACGGACAGACAGACAGACGGACAAGCATCTATAGAACCATAGATCCGTATAGAGCGCTGTTGAGTACACGTGTGGACTCCCGGAGCGAGCGAGATGTCAATCCGTGGCATGTGGTAATTTACCGGACCCGAAAAAGCCACCAACTCCGGACCCGGGGACTCTGCGTGTGTCGTCTTTTTCTATTTCTAGTCGTCATCGCCTAGGCCTGTAGATTTATGGGAGGTGACTTCGGCGTCCTGGGAGAGCCAGGAGCGCAGACCTCCTCGGCCGTTTGGGTAAACAAATTGAAAGCGAATCCTGAAATTCTCGGTATTCATTTTAAAGAAAACCAATCGATAGCTGGCTGGCGTTTGGGCTTTGCCAGGCTAATGAAATGAATTTCAATTATCAGCAAACACACGCAAAGGCGCTGCTCGTCCTGGCAGCAGGATATTAGCCCAAAGCCCAGTCCAGCGTGCTTCCGAGGACGCTGGCCGATCTGAGGGACTCGCGCCGAATTGATTTGGTTATTGGTCGCCGGTCCTCCTGTCAAATGATACGTCTGCCGTGTTGGCCACCAAATCACCAGCCGAATGAATAAATAGAAAAGCAAATCAAACAAACTGCCCCCCCGCCACGCCCCCCCAGCCTCCACGATTGACTGACGTTGGCGGTTGGCTGACTGACAGGTCGGCCCTGCCAAAAAAAAAAGTTCGATCTTCGGCAATTCCAGTCGACGGCGGCTGCCTTGTCAATAAATTAAATATTTGCCTCTATGCCCACCGCACCGGCCACGCCCTCTGGGATGCCCATTTCGTAATAGAAAAATTCCCGAAGCCAGCGCTGCCGCCGGTTGACAAAGTCAAAGGAATACCAAAATTACCGGCACCCCGCCCCAAGGATCCTTTGGCCGGGCGATGGCTTCATTCGGCTGCCGCTTGCTAATTTAAATTTATGAATTTTTAAACAGCTCAATTTAAGATCTCGACGACATAAAACTTCACCCAAAAAATCTAAGACGGAAAACTTCCTCCGCTCCTTCGCTGAGGATTCGAGGGCTTTTCGAAGGTCTCCGTTTCACTCCCCCGCCCCCCGAGTGCTCTCGCTTTCCTTGAGTATTTAATCAAGTGTGAATAATTGCATCATTCTGCTCAAAGGGAGTCGATTTCTTTTGTTGATGTGCGAGTGCGTGAGAGATACGCGTCTGCCAGCCCCTCCCCCCGCCCCCGCCCACTTCTATCTTGGTGGGCCAATTCGCTGTCCTTGTTATCGATATGTGGGCCAAGACCACATGCGTGTTGGGCTGGCTGTTTGGCCCGTTTCGGTTTATTTTCTTGCCATTTTTAATGTACAAATCGAAGAAGAAGCAGCGCCAGGCGACTGGAGAAGAAAGTTCTTTGGTTTCTTTTTATGAAACTTTAAAATTGTTTTCACACTCGGGTTTTATGGGCGGCAGTGGGGGTGCTGGGTTGTCTCCTACAAAAGTGCCTTCATTTGCCTGTCGATAGACGCAAAATTGAATGTGTCAGAGGGAAAAACTTAAAGGAAATTGAACGACCAGAACTTGATATACGGAGTGCCAATTTCTGGAGGCGCCAATTGACATTCCGATATGATGGAAAACTGGAAGGACAAGAAATATGGACAGGCAGTATGAAGAGGTAATTGGAGAGTCTTTCTAGCTGTCTTTCGGGTCGGATAGGAATAGATCACTTCCTCTGTATGCCATGAAATTAAGGGAAGGAAGTTCTTTCTTAGGAAGGGTCAATTTTCAAGGTAACAAGAGGATCCTGGATTCCAACCCAAGACTCTAATCCGAGACTCTGAGCTTCCCAGCTTCTGGCTAAGCTGCAAGGAATCAAGGAAAGGAGGTTCCTCTTTAGGAAGGGTAATTTTCTGGGTAGTTATGAACTTATAACTTTTTAAGGCTTTGTTGTGGTTTTTTGGGGATTTAAAGGGCGAACAAGAGGATCCCAGATTCTTACCCTAGACCCAAACCCGAGACCCTTAGCTCATCAGCTTTATTCTAAGCTTCTTTTGCCTTTGTACCCTTCTCAAGGGTAAGGGTACATTCTTATCTGCCTATAACTACACTTGGTTAAAGCCTAGAAGGATTGTCCGACATCGTCTACTGAGTAAAATCCCTCTATCTGTCCTTCCTTCAACTTCCTTTCCCCTTTTTTATCCTTGGCCACCTCAACTTTGCTAATTTGTCTTTAATTCTGGAAATGCTGATGCCCTTTGCCAAAACTCCGCAACTCCTTCTCGCCACTTCGAGTCCCCTCCTCCCGGTTGTCAAACGTGTCGCGTGCGTCAACCGGAAAGGGTAAAGTTTTGTTTACCTAACAGCTGGCGGTCGATCTGGGGATGTGAATGGCAGAATGGGATTGCGGGTCGGGGTTGATGGCGGGCAATTAACCAGCGTCACCAGAAGCGCGAGAAGGCTTTGAAACGGGGAACTCTCGAAGTGTCGGGCATCCAAGCAACCCTGAAAATGGAAAAATCTCGCTTTCATCACGTCGATTAGCGAGGGTGACCCACTCCCGTGTCAAGATTTTTAGACCACTCGTCGCGGATGGGAATCACCGGGCGTTGGATATAAAAGGAGAAAAATGGAGAATTCTGGTTCATCTGTTGCATCGTGTGAACTTTGCGTGGTTCGTCGGCCGACGGCGCTGCGTTGTGGGCTACGCTTCAGTAATTTGGACAGTCTGGTTGTCGGCAGGGGGAGGGGCAGGGGGTGGACGGTGTGCTTGTCTGGGTTGACGTGTGGTTCCGCTCCGCTTGCCAGCCGCTGACCGAGCGACGGGGCCCAAGCGCCGCCATTTGAGTCGCACTTTTCAGACGGACAGACGGGCAGCCGGTGCACTTGTGTGTGTGGAAATCTCTGGGCTGACATTTGCTGGGAAAACTTTAAATGCGATACAACTTCACTTTTAATTGCAATCGAGGAAAACGTTCAGTTTCCTCTGCTCTGGGAATTCACCGCTCGCAACGCCCCGCCCCGCCCCGATCATTGTGATTGTTTGATTGGGCAAACATTATTGCAAGAACGCAATCTGTTTGCTCTCCTTTTGTTCCCATCTCGGATTGCCGTTCCCTTCCATCGACACCGCGACAAGCATCTCCCCCACCGCCTTGTCGATGAGGTTGACGAAGGCGGCTGGTAACTTGAGTCCGTTTACCCCTTTCGGGTTGTTAACCGTTGGCCGTGGCGGCGGCTCCTGCACGACGACGGCGGCGTTTTCGGTTGCACTTGTCCTTTGTCACTGGGGCGAGTGTTTGTCTATCCCAAGTAATTTGCCAAACAAAGGAGGCTGGCGGGTTCGATGGGCGGGCCGGGGCACGTCTGCGACAATTTCGCATTGAGGCGAATGCATTGCCGGCCGATGAGGAATTCCAAGCAAATTTAGGGGAAACAGCCGAGTCGAGCCGAGAATCCCCCTTGAGGGTTCTCCTCAGCTAACCGATTGTGAAGAGAATGGGGGGTGGATTTCGTGAGGAGTTCAAAGCAGTCTTATGAATTTTGAAATTACCATCATTACCCCAAGGAAACTTGGTTGTTGGGAGCTCGAGAAATCTGAAAACTACTTCCGGAATTCTTTATTCTTTCTACCTTTCGAATACGAATAATTTGGGATTAATAATCGGTCAATTTCTCGGGGTTTTCATAGCTTTTAGTCCCAAAGAATCCTTGTTTATTATCTTGAAGCGTTTGTTCACATGTCATTGAAAATTTAGGTCTTTTTTTATCATCCAACTTCTTGAAGAAAAAAAGCAACAAAATTCTGTCTTCTACCCTTCAAACTTTGATACCCTCTACTTTCCGGATTGAAATAACAATTCCTATTTAAAAAGACCCTTAATTTCTGAGCTTTATATTTATTCTAAGGCTTTTCTTTAACCTTCCCCTCTTCACTTATAAACTGATTTGAGGATAGGCAATAAATATCATCTGAGATCTAAATAGATCTCTGTAATTCCGTTCTATGCGATTCTCATTATTTTCCCTTCGATTTTCGGTTGTCAACTCAGAAAATTTATGAGCTGAAAAGCAAAAGATTTAAAGCTCTCAAAACTCTGATTCACCATCAAGGAAAAGAGACACACAGACAGACAGACGGCCAGAGATGTAGAGAGAGATTGGGGTTTTTTGTTTTTCGATTTTTTGTTTTTCCCTTTCATCTCACGCACATAAGGAATCGAGAGGGGAGAACAGGAATCCTTCATCTTTTGGTCCTTTTCAACGAACTGCATTTGCTTCGCTGGTTCTCTGCTTTTTTGTGTTTGCCTTTTAAAGTCTCTCCGTCTGTCTGGGCAGTTGGGCCCATTGGTCCCGCAGAAAACCTATAAATCCAAGGACCTTTGAGTGCCTGAAATTGAAGGTAGAGCGGCGCGTCCCTGTGTGTGCGTGGGCAGAGCTTAAAGTGCTCGGCTTTTGCTGACGTGTCCCGTTATTCACACTCATAATTTCTGCGGTAGCCGCCGCCCCCACAGCCCCCCATGGAGAACTGGAAAATGTGTCGCAAAAAGTGGCACCGGCGGTGGCGCTGGCGGTGGAAAGAAAAGTCAGGCAACCGATTCAGCCAGAAGTATGAATATTTGAGAATGAAATTTTCGACTAGAACTAGCATTTTTGGCAGTATCACCGTGGCCGGGCCCACAGGACGACCAACGTTCGCCAGAATTTTTATCCAGCCGTAGAAGGCACAGCGCAAAAAGGACATTCTTGAGTGGCTGTCGGGCGCAAGGAGGCCGGGCAACAGGAGGCGGCTCGGAGCCTCCTTCATGGGGCCGGGCTGACTGGCCACATGTCTGCACGATAAAACTGAGCTCCTTGCAAAAACATCTCACACACACACACACACACACCCATCCACACACACGTCACAAAGTGGTTGGGCTGGCTGGTCGGGGGCGGAGAAAGCCTGTCGCACGCACCACTTTCACTCGGAGCCGGAAATTGCTGCATCAGCGTATGAGAATTTTTGCTAGCAACCAAACACACACACACGGGGGAGACGACAACTCACCGCCACACACACGAACTTACTTAGTCACCCGCCCACCTCAAAGCAGGCCAGACCCACGGCGTGTCCCTCCATCTGTCCAGCTCGTGTCGGCCAAGTTAGTTTATTTTATTTGGGGATATTTTTGGGTGGGACAGCCGAGGGGAGGCCTTCAAATATGAAATTTATTCAAGTCACTCCAGTTTAATGTTTCGAAATAGACAGCAAATAACTTTGAAAGCGCTACAACAACAACAACAACATAAAGCATTTCTGCCCTGGGGTAGGGGACCAGGAATTCCAATAGGCTCGCCATCAGGTTCTCCAAGGGGCGGGGCATTCCTTGCTGCACGCCAGCATCAAAGCAACCCTGCGTTTTCCCCAGGGCGCAGAGCTTTCGCAACTATTCAACGGGCACTCCTGATTTCTAGTTGAGTCCTTCGTTGATTTTTAAAGTCCTCGAACGGCCTTCAATTATCCATTTGGAAATTCTGCTCAACTGTCCGTCTGCTTAACTGTCCAACTGACGGCGACGCTGGCGCATAAATTGATTGGATGTTGTCGTTTTTTTCCTCGCTCTTCGTCCTTTTTTTGCGCTTCGCTGTTGTCGTCCTCGTTGTCTTTTTTCTTCTGGCCGATTTCTCATTCTGTGAATTTCATAATTGTATGCGATGCGTAGCATGTGTTATAAATAAATCAAGAAAAGGGAGAAATGGTCAGAGAAAGGACGAGGGGCCGGGCGGTTGGGTGGGGAAAATGCCAATCTCGGTTATATCTTCCTCAAGATTTCCGTTCCATTTTTCCTTCGTTTATGTTTGTGTTTTTTTTTTTTTTTTTGTGCTGTTGAGATTTTCGGCATTGAATTTAAATGCCAGACTAAACGAGTGTCCTCAAATCGGTGGTCGTGCTGAGAGAGCCTCAGAAGTTGAAAGCAACTTGAATCGTTTGCCCCAAAAATAAAGGAATCTTGGAATTTGCAAAAGGCAACGGGTTGTAAAGCAATTTACTCCGTTAAACAATCGTCCTGTGATTAAGGAACTTTGTGGCTGCTTTTTCCCACAATTTCGGGGACACTTCTGGTCATTTAATGAAGATTTAATATTTATCCTTTTCATTTTGAAACACAACCGAATCAAATGCCACCTGACCAACTATTCTAGGCCTCAGGCAATCGGCGAGTCGGTTTTGTGGAATTCTAAAAAGATTTCCTTACAAGATCTTTTCAGATTTTCTATTTTTCAGCAGCTTCTTTGCTTTTCCTTCTCGCCTGTTTCCTTAGTGCTTTCTTTGCCGGCTCCTTTGTCTTTATTCAGCGGACTCTCCTCATTTGCTCCTCCCTTCATTGCTCTTCTTTCCCTGTCCCGTTTACGGAGATTCAAGAGGAGCTTCTTCTAAAGGAAGAGATAAAGAAAAGCTGTTGAGAGAATAAATAAGATCTTTAAAATTCTCCATTCCATTTGCTCTTTCAACTCTTACCTTGAATAATTTGCAACCCAAATATAGATCATGAATTCCTTTAGAAGATTCTGATACTTTCCTAATTGCTCTTCAGTGGGAATTTCCTGTGTGATTGCGGCACCGCCTCTTTGGCACTTTGAAAGGCTTTCCCACAATTTCCAACTGAACAAACACAGCAGGTTGCCATGTAGCCTGGAATAGTTGCAAAAGAAATTTAAATCAATACCGTAACAACTTTGGAGGACACGTTTTCAACTCGCTTGAGATCCGTCAACCAACCGCCCCCCAGGACCTGGAGGTGGTGGGGGACATTTCGCTGCCGCAGGACAACGCAAGAACAACAATTACAAGACAACTTGGCCTGCCACAAAACATTCGCAGCCACGCAAAACCTGTTGCCAAAACCCCCCAGCCCCACCGCCCGCCCGGCTGCTGTTGCCATTCGCAATTCAATGAAATTCAAGTTGAATGTTTGGCGACCACATCCTCGAACTCCTCGACGTCGTCGTCGTCGTCGTCGGCGTTGTCATCGCATTCACACTCACCGATCAACAGCTGCGCCAACAAGTTTCTTTGGGCAACTTGGCTCGCTCGATTGCAGCAGCCGTTGCCTCAGCGAAGTTGCATAAATTTTGGGTGTCGCCAACGCCCAACGCAGTGCGGATGATGGAGGAGGTGGAAAGGCAGCTGATTTTTCTCAGTCCCATCAACGGATGAATGCTAATTGATGCAAAATGCCAGGAGGAATCTGGCGACCTTAAAGTGGAGAACTGAACGCTAGGAAAGTTCCCGAAAGAAGGAGCAATTCGGGTTCTCCGGCCTGCAGCTCCTTTGATTCTCCAGCGTTGCTCCTTTGGCGTCTTCTTTGTTGCGCTTTTTTGTCATTTTCCTGGCTTTCTTCTTGCCACTCCTCAGTTGTCTTCTTCGCAATCCTCAGTGGCCATATCGCCGCCTACCCACCGCTTTCTTGTCGCTCCTTCAAGGCTGCATAATCGCTTCGTATTTGCTTCTTTGTGGACTCCTTACAACACTTTCTTGGCGGCTTATCAGGTGATCCTTTCTGTCGCTCCTTGATAGCTCTTTTTCTACTCCTCTGCCGCCTGCTCATGGCTCCGTTTCCACTCCACAGCTGCTCCGTCTCACATGTTCGACTCATCTCCTTAAAGGCTTCACTGTTGGCCTTGTTCTTCTGCTTTACCTCGGTCGTCTTCTCTGTCTTTTTATTGCCTCCCCCAGCCGCTCTGCCTCCTCGGAGGATGTTAATAATGCTGATGGTTGCGGCGTTGGCAGTAGCAGCATTTCGAGCTGCTTGTCGTTGCCTAAATGAAACTAATGCACCGGCAGTGCAGTGCAACCGCCGAGCCACCTGAGCCGAGCAGGGAAAAAAAGGATTCCCCCCGTAAGTAATTACAATTCTGTTGGTATGTCGGCTGCTGGGAGCCAGGCATCCGCCGCCAGGAAATGCCGACTGCTACCCAAAAACTTGAGTATTTTGGATAATGAAACTCAATGCGATTACTTCGAGTGTCGCCAGCAGCGGTTATTTTGGCTTAGAACTCCAGATTCGCTTTGTAATTCGAAACCCGACCTCATTGCTGGCAAAATCGAGGAAGTAATCAGGTGTGTGGGGTAACGACCAAGGAAGCAAGGAGACAAGGAAGCAAGGAAGTCGGTTAGAAGCAACAGAGATTTCCTTGAATTTAAATGGGAATGTCAATTAATGGCATTCCAAAGGGCGTGCCAAAGAGGCTTTGGGAATGCAAATGGTTCGGCTGGAATGAGCTTAAAACCGAACCAAAAAGGAATTCCTTTGACTGCTCTTAAAGAGATTTAGGTTCCATCTTAGACTTATTTCTCACGGTTAATGTGGCAGTTCCTGAATTTGTATTTCTCCTTCAAACTCTTTAACGATTAAGGGAGTCGAGGGAATAAATAAGTTTTCAGCTGAGCAAAGAAGGCGAAGGTGCAAGGAAGCACAAGGTTCTTTTGAGTTATCATAGAATTAAAGATTCTTTTGAGAGTAATTTCGCAAAGATTTTAAGCTCTGGGAGACTGAAAAACCCTCGGCTCTGGGCTTTCGATTATCTATAGATATGAAGACAATTCCTTTAACTGATTCTTACTGCGGTTGAATGCTTTGCGCTCTTTTTGGACTCCTTAATGGCTTCTTTTCGGAGTAATTTCTTTCGAATAAGATTCTATAGCTCCCAACTCAGTTAAGGGTTCAAATAACCCACTCATGAGGCCAAGAAGTTCCCTCGATTGACTCATCACGAGAGGCTCGCTCTATGGCCAAATCAAAAACGTGTTTGATGTTCTTCTTTGCTCCCCTTGAAAACGAAGTGAGAGAAATTTTCCCGCACCCATTTGGGGAGGTGGCGGCGAGAACTGCTCCCAATTTGCGCTGCCTCCCGGCCAAGGAGCTCGGCTAATGCAAATTCGATTGTTGGACGGATGAGCGCACGTCGCCTGCCGGCGGTGGCGGTGGTGGTGCGTCCGTTTAGCATCTGCAGTTGTGTCCTCTGCCAACAACCGTCTGTATGTGTGTGTGTGTGAGTTTGCTGAACGATTGTTGGGAACTGCGCTGGTCCTGCGAGTGACCCGCGCGCGCTCGGTCTTCTTTTTGGTGAACTTTTGACTCTTGCCAACGGCAATATTCGCAATATTCATATCCAAACAGAGACTAGCGAAATCGCCGCACACACGAGATGGATGGAGGCAGGTCCTCGGTCCAAGGAACCGACATGCCATGCACTATTAGTCGGTACGTCGCATTGCCTCTGAAATCCTGCCAACTGCAGGGAGCAGGCAACTGCGACTGCCGCGTCGTCGATAAAAAGCAAGAACGGTTTTGCGGGAGTTGGGTGAGGGGCAGCTTAGCCGCCAAAAGGAAGAATTGGGAATGAAATATTTTATAACGAAATTGTGGATTTGGCATGCAAAACACGTCGCCGACAGCGGGGCGTGCCGGTGAGCCAAAGAATGGCTGGGCGACCGACTTCAGAGCAACCCAAACCGCATTATTCCTGCGAATATGCAGATCATCAGCCGGCTTCTCTCACGGTCCTTTGTCCTCCCTTTGGCTAATCTAACAAACCCACAGACTCCTGCCCAAATCAATTCCAAGAAGCGCATTCAAAGGCGCCTCGCATCGCTTCGTGTGGGAAAATTATAATCGTCAGCTTAATGCGGCGCCCCAAATTGGCGCTTTGCCTTCGCCTCCTCGACGTGAGCATTTACACTGGAATAAATAAAACTTAAGTGGTCCGTGAGTGGGACAGCCACCTGGCCGCCCATGACAGATAACTGGGGGCCGTGTCACTCGTGCGAGCAGCGGGGATCCCATCAAATTTCAGTCATAACAATAACACTGATAGTCCTTCTCGTAAAACCGGAGGGAACCCTTTTTGGGGCGCCTGATTCGCGCGGCGGCTTCAAAAACAATCAAAAACGCGCCCGGCCGGCCACACAGGACCTCACGGTCTTTGGGCATTTAAATCCTTTTCGCACATTACTCCTGCGCTGCTTGTTGCTCGCCAAATTGCCCCGGCGAATGTGTTCCCTGATTCTCGAGGCGCCTACCATCCTGCCCAGGGTGGGGGTGGGTGGTCGTAAAATGGGAATTTACTTTATTAAAATTTCTCGCTTGAAAAATATGAGACAGCAACAATGGCGAGGCGAGAGGCGCCACCATCGACTGGCCGCGATTCTAGTAAACAACCAGGATGTCTGGGTGGCGGGGGGGTGGTGGTAAAGTTTGCCAATGATGTGCCCCATCAGGAACGAGGTAAAAATTTACTCAACTATGAACTCGTCCCACAAATTCCAACCCCCGCCGCCGCGCAGCTCCCCAAAAAAAGGCGAAAATAACACGAAGGAATCCCCACGCGTGTGTGTGTGTGAAATGGTCTCAAATTTGCGTTGCGTATGCGATAGCACAAAGGTTATGGGTCCCGGCCCCGCCCCCCGCTCTGCAGCCCGCCCGCCGCCTGTCTGCTTAGATGGCAAGGGTTCACTCGCTGTCCTCCCCTCCGCCTCCTGCCTTCGTCTGCATTTGACAGTTCCATGCCGACAAGATGCCAGAAAAGTCAGGGGGGCGGGTGCTTCGGTTGCTTGGTATTTCGAGGCCGTTGAAAATTTATATAAATTGACAGTAATACCAAGCGGAGTGCGAGGGTTGCCGCCAGGATTGAGTTGGGGCCGAAAATTACGCACTCTCACACACACAGAGACACACACATCGACGCCTTTGGTCCATTTGTAGGACCAACTCGGAATTATGTATGAAAATGCCAAATAATGAAATCGTAAAGAGTCGACAAGTCCTTCCTATCCCCCTCCCCGCCCAGGACAATCGACAGAGTGTGTGATGCTCGGCGAATTTAAAATTCATTCCCCTTGAACTTCCATTGTCGTCAGTCGTCGTCAGTCCGCTTTTAAGTGTGTGTGCGTGTGGGTGTGTGTGTATGCAAATAGAGGTAATATTAATCATAGCCAGTATTTGGGTTCCGTTATCATCGCTCGGTTGGGTTTTTTTTCTTCAGCTGCCTCGCTTCACTTCGTTTTGCGGTTAGTTTAGTTCCCAGAAGGAGCGAAGAGAAGGAGAAATAAACAGAAAGAGGCGGAAAGTTAGCCTATCCTTAGGCGATAGTAATACAGATTTATGTGAGCTTTGATATGAAAGAGGAAAAAGGGGGAGAAGGTTCGAATTTAGGAGAAACCAGAAAGCAACAGGAAAATCAACTGTGATTCCCAGAAATTTAGGTTTGACTCGGCGGCCTTCTGGTCTTCATTATCCTTCACCTGGATCTCTGGTTCCTTCTCAGCCTACAAATTAGACTCCAAGAAGACTCAGAGAAGACTTAAAACCAACACAGAGAGAAATGAAGCCAAAGAGCAGAGATATCCTGAATTCCCAGAGATAGAAGTTTAGCTCCACGGTCTTCTTTTCTTTACTGTCCTCCTCCTGGGATCTCTGGCTCCTTCTCTCCCTGCAAATAAGACTCATCTTAAAGCAGACAAACTCCTGAAGAACATAGAGCCAAATCGTACCAAAGATCTGCGGCCAACTGAAGAATCCTATGAGCCTTTCCAGTTCATTCAACTTTTCCCGCTTGGGTCAACTTGGCGGTTTTTGACTTATCGACAACAAATTGGTGACTGGCCTGGGCTCCATTATGCTGATCATGGGATTTTATCGGTCTTTGGGACATCAGCTAAATGAATTCGCGCCGCAGGACACCCCGCCCCGCCCGACCAACTGGCGCACAAAAAAAAACCCATTTCAGGATTCATTAATTATTAAAAAGAGCTGCCTGGTCCTCGGCATGCGGGTGGATTGGTCGACCAGAAGTTCCAGTTTCAGTTTCCCCCCACCACAGCCGCTGTCGTTGTCCCTGTCGTCCTGGTGACCATGTCAGGCGCTGCAATTGCCGCGCGCTCGGCCGGCGAGTCCGGTGAGTTATGAAAGTGGCGCGGATAATGGAACGAATAAAGTGCACGAAGCACTAAAACTGAATCTGAATCACAACAACAATGACAGATGCTGTCGGCTACGAAACGCGGAAGGCACCAGCGGCTGCGGCGGCGGCGGTGGAGGACGTCCAGGGCTTTTGTGTTTTTGGGTTTGCGAATGCGGTGCGCGTTAAATGCTTTTGTTGATTTTTGCCTCGTCTTTTTATCCGACACACAATTTAATAGTTTGTCGGCGGCGGCGGTGACGCGGCCCACAAGAAATGAACTGCCGGAGGTCCTGGCCGGCGGTGCCATCCAACCACCGCCGTCGTCATTGCAGTTTCGCGGCGGCTGGGCCATGTGTCTTGGCAAATAGACGGAGTTGGCAATGGAAATGGGCACAGGAACAGCCACGCCCCTCCCCCCCCCCCCACCTCATGGTTATTTGGCTTTTGTGTTGGTGGTTGCGCGGGAAGGGGGACGATTGTGTTTGTTTTTCATTAAAAAACTTTTCATTTTGAACGGTCAAAGTTCGCACAGGACGACAACGACGGCGACTGTGCAGCTTAGCCTGGCGGTCTAGTCCGGCGGAGACTATTCCCGCCGTCCGTCCGACTGACGGCAGATTTCTGTTCTGTTTTATTGCGGTCCGAAAAATTTTTGGGCTTTTTTACTGGACGACGCGTCCTGGGCGACGTTTTTGTCGGCCGCAGCAGCAGCCAAGCAGGCTCATTGTTTCCTGCAAGGAGCCCCGCTGCCGACAATGGTGACCTCGGCCAGGCTTTTGCAATTCGACAATTCTACACTTATCCGGACAGACAACAGACAGACTAACAGACATTTCATAATTCATCCTGCGGAGTTGTAGCTGTCGGGGGCAGCCGGGCGGTCCTAACCTCACAAAAGATAAAGCAGAGCGTTTGAAATGAACTGTAGGGGTTGGAAGGGGGGAACTGAGGTCTTCCGATTAGTTTCCTTCAACTGGGAATGGGAGTTTCTTAATAAACTGGCTAACTTGGAAAAAAAGGGAATTGTTTTATTCTTTAACTCATTTTTAATGGGTAAACGAAACTCGAGATTCGCCCAAAAAAACCTTAGGAATGAACCATTTATGATATTCGCTTTAAATAAGCCTTTAAGTTGAACCTAACCTCATAAATTATGACCAACGTCGACCTCAGAACTCGAAAACAAGAAACTCCTTCTCTTAATTTGAGACCCTTGAAATACGACCAATGAAACTCAACTGAACCTTACAAAAAGTATAGAAAGACTTTAACAACCACTCCCAACTCTAAAGATCTGATATCTCTGCAATTGAAATCCTCGATTCCCGTCCAACAGAAACCAATCAACTCAAAATTGACCCAGACACCAGCAAATTTAATGAATCTGTGACTGTTAAAGCTCCGGGAACATCACCTATCAATCTCAAATTAACCTCACAAAAACGAAAGAGCCTCTCTCTCAAACCAGTAAAGAAGAACCTCTTCCAACTTTAGAGATTCCCGCTTAACAAAAACCCATCCTTCAATTAGCTTAAAATTGAACAAGAAATTACTTTGAAAGACTTTCAACCTCTCTGAACTTTAAGGATTGAAACCAAGCCAAACCTCCCAAAATCCCATAAAGTAATCTCCTCCCTTTTTCCATTGCAGTTCTTGTGTTGCTGGTGCTGCTGGAGGCATCGCCTTGCCTGGGGCAGCAACAGAAATTCCGGACCACGCCCCACGATCTGCAGGTGCTGGAGGGCTCCGAGGCAATGATGCGCTGCGAGGTGGCCAACCAAATGGGCGCCGTCCAATGGACAAAGGACGGCTTTGCGCTCGGCTTCTCGGCGGTGATCCCCGGCTTCCCCCGCTACTCCGTCCTGGGTGACCGCAAGCAGGGCGTCTACAACCTGCGCATCTCGAATGCCTCCATCACCGACGATGCCGAGTACCAATGCCAAGTGGGACCGGCCCGCCTCAACTCGGCCATACGGGCCAATGCCAAGCTGACTGTCATTTGTGAGTATTCGTGACCCGTGACCTCGCCGGGCGTCCTAATGACGCAGCAATTAATTTAAGTAATACACATGCAATTGAATTCGTCATGAGAGGAGTCCCCGTCCTTTAGAATTTTCAGTGGTGAAATTTAAATGCCCAGGACGTCGACGGGTGCCTGCCGCTGCCAACATTTATTGTCAGCAATTTGCAACGGCAGCGGCAGCGGCAACGGCAGCAGCCAAGGTGGGGGGATAAAATTTAGCACAGTTTATTGCTCCAAGGAGCCAAACGGTTTTCCAAAAGCGGAATGAAATGAATTTTTGTTGCTGCTGGGAAAACACAGCAAAAGCAAAAGCCCTGGCGTGTGGGTGGCAGAGTCCTGGGCTCGAGGATATTGCACTGTTATTGTTTTTGTTACTGCCGAGTAATCACTTTGTGTGTATTGGTGTGTGTGTGTGAGTTGTTGTAATCACTCAAGAAATTGGGCAGCATTTGCTGACAGCAATTTTAATTTTCCTTCCCAGCTCCGCCTCTCCCTCTGTGTGTGTGTGGGTTTTTCTGTCATTTCCATTCCCTCACCCAATCCATCCCAGAGAAGCGAGCGAGTCTTTTAACCATTTGCATATGTTTCCTCCCTCTGCCTTCCCCAGAGGGCTCGAAAGAGAAAACATAAAAACCCTCAGATTGACAGGCGATTGCGCCCAGGCAATCCTTCAAAAGCCTCTTTCCGGGCTGCTCCTTCCATTTTGATGCACTTCCAACTTTCATGACATAATTCCGATTGTGTGGCCAGCCGAGTCGCATCCTTGGCCAGCCCTAATGACGTTTGTTTGGGCTAATTACGCGCTATAAGCCAAGTCGAAGAATGGCCAAGACAACAGCCTCACTGCGGATGAGCATGAGTTGACGACAAAGCCCGGCGACAGTCCTGCCCGCCCCGCCATGCTGTCTGCCGGCTGCGTGTGAGTCGAGGCTCCTTTCTGATTCACGTAAGCTCGTTAGTTACTGCTGTTTTTGTTGTCCTCGCGACGCCGTCCCCGCCTTCCGCCACAAAAGCCTCCCATTAATGTGTGTAAGGGTGTAAGTGGGTGTGCGTGTGTGTGTGTCGTCCTGGGCCACATCTTGCCGACTTCGTGCTCGTTCTCGTCCTCGGCTGCTGGCAGCGCAACTTTCTCTTTGTTTTGTAATAGAATCTGTCGGTTCCCAGCAAACTGACAGGCCAACCCCACCACCACCCAGTCTCTGGTTCGTCCTGGGAGTCCTGGCTGCCCCCCGCACGTGTCGTATTATTGCTGCAATTAAGTGGAGCAAAATTTACCTACGCAAATGCGTAATAATTCAATTAACTCCGAGGGAACATCGAATTATATTCGATATGATTTATTTATTAGGGTCATTTTGTGCCCCCAAGGTGGGAGGGGGTGGAGTCCTTGCCACTCAGCTGTGGAGGCAGCTATCGAATTACACTTGACCAGAGCGTTTTGCATGTCCTGCGGTCACGAAGGACGCCAACGAAACGGAGACTGAGGGCGACTCGGCCCATTTTCCTCCATTTTCTTTGTTCCTCTCCCATGACCCGGGGTGTCCATTATGCAATCCTCCCTTCCTCTCGTTGGGTTATCCAAGGTCCTGGACAGTGCGTGCCCGCCAAGTGAAAGTGCAGTGTGTGTGTTGGGTGATGTTGTTAGGCGCCAAAGGCTTTGCCAGGACCAAAAAAATATTATCGTTTAATTTTTGGCAAGCAAATTTCCTCCTCTTCTTTGTTTTGCGCCTTTTCTTGCCACGCCCGCTGGCTGCACTTAAAGCGAGCAGCAAGGACAGCAAGAACAGGCTAAAGGTTCCTAAGAATCAAAGCTTAGTCCTTAAATTGAATAGTTTCACCACACAAGGACCCGCCTGCTTGGGCGGCTCTAAACGGTCTTTACTTCAGGGAATTAAAAGGATAATCCAAAGTTCTATGCCTCGCATAATTGGGGGTTAGTGAGAGTCAAAGGATATCGAGGGGATGGGGTGGCTGTGGTGGGAACTGTGTGTGGTTAACTGGAGGATGTTCCTTAGAAGAGGAGTCTTAGGAAGTCTGGAAATTTTAATACGTAGATTGGCGGCTTCTTTATGATATAATATTGAGGCCAGGAGACCCTAAAAATTCTATTCAATTCAAGAATTAAAATCGATTATAGGCTTCATATTATGAAACTATTAAGTTGCCAAATCTTCGCGCTTCCCTTTTTTCCTACTCACCTTCATCGGGTTTCTGCCCAACTGCCCAACTCAACCCGTCGGCGATTTCGACCTGCAAACACGAAAGAAACTTTTCTTTTTATGCTTAGCAAAAGGAAACTAAATATCTTGAAATTAAATTCCCTCGACTTTCGTATGGAAACGTTTTCCTTATTATACCCTGCACCTGTTTATCCCGTTTTTTTCTACGCCACTCCCCATTTTCACCCTAATTGGTTAAAAGTAAATAACCTTCACAATTTCTGAAATAGAGTTTTGGTTTCTACGTGACGGTCGTCACTGAAGTCAATAGAATACATGCACATGAAATCTCAAGTGTTGTCATGAGAGAGAGAAACAAAAACAGCTGTTGTCCACTACTAAAGGCCTGCCAACTTGATAAAGTGGCAGTCCCACTTTTTTAGAAATGGCTGTTCGATAATAATAATGGTGGAAACCAAACTTTAAAATTTGTTAGCCCTTGAGGCAACGACACGTGTTTCCAGAGTTTCCACTTACGAAATAAGCATTAGTTAATGTGGCAGCCCTAAGTTCTTAAACTACCCGCGAAAAAATAATTTAAATTTAATGTATGAAGGTACAGGGTGTATCACAGTCGGGCCAGCTCAACTGTAACTTCCTTACCTGATTTTTTTTTTTAATTGAAGCTTTCTTTATGTTAAGTTGGCTTATTAGCGCTAAGAGAAGCTGGAAATCGGGTAGTCTAATTTTTGGGAATACGACAAATTTGTTTGGTTAAAAAGGTTCAGTGAAAAATTTGGTAGTTTTTTAGAACTTTATCGACGCAGGGTTGTAATCGCCTGCTAATCGATTTTGCAAGCCTCTCAAGGTCGCTTGCCCAGTTGACTGGACACCCTGTGGTCAGGGGTATAAATAGCTCTGATTTTTCTTTCATATGTAAGTGCAGGTCTGGGCCTCTCGGATCGAACTTCACTCGTATTGAATTTTTTTTTTTTTTTTTTTTTTTTTTTTTTTCATACCGAATTTTTTTTTTTTTTAACTAGAACTCTTGGGGTTTTCTTGTCTACCAAACGTTCTGTTGCTTTTTCAGGACATTTGGTTTTGTCCTTAAGCTGCACGGAGTTCATTTTCTTATTTTTTTTTTTTTTTTTTTGTTTTTTTGCTTTAACGGGTACTACATTTGGTTTTTCCTTAAGCTGCACGGAGTTCATTTTCTTATTTTTGTTTTTTTTTTTTTTTGTGAATTACCGAAATTTTTTTTAACCCAGAACTTTTGGGCTTTTCTTGTCTACCAAACGCTCTGTTGCATTCGACTGAAGGGTTCATCTTTGTTGGAGTGCCGTCTTTAAAGTTGGATTATGTTTTCTATATTTAAAATGGAAACCTTTCTTATTTTGATATATTATTTTGAATTTTTATTTTTATATTGACTTGGATTATTTTTTTCGAGCAGCGGCATTTGGGCTTTTCTTGTCTACCAAACGCTCTGTTGCATTATCTGGATAATTACTCATTGAGGGGTTGCCTTCTTGTGAGTTTTGTTATGTTTCTATTTTATTTTTGTTATATTATTTTAAATTTTTTATTTTTAAAGTGAAGCTGGATTATTTTTTTGAGAAACTTCATCGTTCTGTAGTTGACTTGGACTATTATCGGAAGGAAATCCTTGCAGATTTTATGCTTTCTTTATGTTGAATTGTATTATTTTTTGGAGTAACCACTTCGTTTCTATATTTAAATTGGAAACCTTTCTTATTTTTTGTTATATTATGCCCTGTACGAAGGTACAAGATATATCGAACAGTCGGACTTCCTTTACTGTTTTTATTTTTTAGTTTCTTGGGGAAACTTACGAATTCCTCTTTGCTGGCGTAATTAACCAAAAGCCAAACATTCGTAAACTAAATTGGTATACACGCAGGTAATTCCTGGCTCTTCCTCCCCTCCACCCCCTCCGCTGTTCGTTGGGCGGCTGGGCCTCTGGGAGTTGTGTGTGTGGCCATATGTTTTGTGGCTGCAATTAGATTATAAGTTCAGAAAGTAAAAAACTTTCACGTTCACGTGCAAATTTATGGAAATTTTCGAAATTTTTGGCAAGCCATTAATTTTAAAAATACGCCGCCCCCCCGGTCACCCACACATATGCCGCAAGGCGGCCTTTAACTGGCCGACGAGGTGAACTTTGCATAAACTTTTTGTGTGCCGGACAACGCCACGCCCACCCGGCAAACGCCTGCCGCACACACAATACCCTGAAAACGGGTGCCGGGCGGGGAACGTTAATAAATTTGAGAATACAAAGGGCAAAGTGCAAATTGCAGAGCACCAGCGACGGTCCGACTTTAAGCCGAGGCAACTGTACTTAGGCTAACCTCAAATATGTCAAGGATGAGAGTGCCAGAGGATGACCGAAGGACCGCCAATTGATTGATATTTGCTGGGAATTTCTACGCTTGTCACTGGCCAACAAATTGAAGGCGATTTTTCATGGCCCGGCGGCCATAACCTCGCTTTATTGAATTTCAAATGTTCCGATCATTTTTCTCATTTCCGCCGAGGGAAACTCTTCTAATTGAAGTGTAAATGAGCAAACCCGGCAGCCGGCTAAGGCCGGAAAAAAAACTGTCTATAAGTTGATATGAGGTCCTGAAAGAAGCATCGATTGTGGGCGGGGGTGGGGGGTGGCGGCCAATCAGATTCCCTTTGAATTGGAAGCCATCGCATTCATGTCACAACTCGAAAATTTCAATTGTGTCAGAGGGAAAAATAAAATTGCACACAGTCCGGGCGACAGGAGCAGCAGCTTCCAGTTTCTCAGGCGTATCCTTCGACGAAGCTGCAGTCGAAAAGTTGACGTCAAATGAAAAAATTGCCAATTCTTGCAGTTTTCTTTCCTCGCTCGGAAGAAATATTTCAGCGCATAAAACTTTTATGAGGCGTCCTATTAGTGGGCGGCCCGGTCCTGGGAATGCCGCGGCTAAGTGGGCGGGGCGGCAACGTCGTCGTCTGCATGGCAAATTGCACTTTGTACCGTCGACGGCGGAGTCGTCGCCGGAGTCGCGTCTCCTTTGTCGACGACAGGAAGGAGTCCTGGGCGGGGCGGGGCAGGTCAGTTGCAGCCATTGTTGCATACATTATTCCGCTACCAGTTGAAATCTTATCGTTTTTCTTTTTCTATCGAAAACCTCACCCGACCTCGGTTTCTTCCACCGCCACCGCTGCCTGCAGGAGTATCGCATTTTGCGTCGAGTCCCATCAACTGCTCATCGCGCCAGTGTTGCACAATTCGAAAGGTAACCTGCCACGAAGGATTCGTGGGGGTCGGGGGGGCAACCTTCAGATTTTCCTTTTTTGTTCGTTGGTTAAAGGAACTGCTGTGCGGATTTATGCTCGGCTCCTCCATTTGACTTTGAAGAGGCATCGTTTCTGCTACAAATTCTCAATGACCTCCCTCTCCTGCTTTCGGCGAATCCTTTTTAGACATCCTTCAACCA
Organism: Lissocephala sabroskyi; assembly: GCA_037075105.1. Classification (NCBI taxonomy): domain Eukaryota; kingdom Metazoa; phylum Arthropoda; class Insecta; order Diptera; family Drosophilidae; genus Lissocephala; species Lissocephala sabroskyi. Next base: position 52,063 of record JBAMCP010000194.1, read on the forward strand.
TCACACCTCCACGAATTGCTGTGCATGGGGGAAATTGCAGTTGCATTTTCATGTGAATTTCTGCATAAATAAAATCGGTATAAATTCTCGACTAAATTATGGGTCCTTCTTATTGAAGGATTTTCGAATGCGCATCATTAATTCCAGGACACAATAGCGCGGGGGGATGCTTGGTTCTTTTGAGAATCCAAGCTGAAATTCGGCTCGAAATAAACGCTGGGGGAGTCGGATAAATGGGAATCTATTGATATTTTTGGGGGGAATTACTCTCTCAATTTAAAAAGCTGAAAATCTTAAGTTTATCATACTTATGAAGAACATTTATGAAGAGATCATTTTGAAAGAAAGTAGGGGTGTTGAAATTCCCTAAATCAAGGGATTGGCTTTTATATAGAATATATCTGAGAATCCCGTTTCTTTTACTCTTTCTTGATAAATTTTGAATAAAATTCGGAGTCAAATAATTCCTAAAATCAATTTAATTGTTCCTTATATAGGAAATACCTTCAGTTCCCGACTCTTCTCCTCTTTCTCGAGAAGTCTTCCATTTCGCTTTCTTAGATTGCTTTGAGTTCAACTCCGCTTCGTTTTCTCTTCTCTCTACTCTTCACCAGTTCCAGCTCCAGGTTTAAATCTGCTCCGAATTTGTTCCGCTTAATCAGAGGAACTTAAAGAGCATTTCACGTTCTTTTTGAAGAAGAATAGTAGCTTGATTTCCTTTTTGATAAGATCCCACTTATAGGGCAGATGAATGAAGACAACCAACAGAAAAATTTGCTTCCTCTTTTGGGTTTCTCCGCCGAAACGAATCTTGGTGTCGTTCGGGGGACCCCAAAGCAAACTTTGAATGTCGATTGCTGTCAGGTCGATACCTTTTTTTGAGGGGGGCGGGGTGTGTCCGGGGAATTACATAATTTTCACTCCCCCTGCCAGCCCACTGGGCGATATTAGGCATTCATTTTGCATGCGAGGAAGTTCGTCGACGGCTCGAAAGTCTCTCGATGTCTGGAACACGCAGCATATGTTGCATGTCAAATGCGATGCCTCAAGTTGTTGCCACCCCGCCACCGCTTGGGGTGCAACACATGTTCTAGCATCGCAGCCAGCCAGGCAGGCAGGCAGGGAGCCGAGTCTTGACTAACTTGGCCAACAGCTCGTGCGCCCGCTGGCTTGTGAGTTAAATGGAGTTTCGTGTGTGTTTTTTTCTGGCACTTCCTTGGAAGGAGTCGGCCCTCCAGGCAATGACGGAAAGTCTGCGCTGCATCGTCGCCTCCCCGCCCCGCACTCCGGCGACTCCTTCAGGTGGCATTAAAATAATGCACACGTGCACTTAACTTTATCCCTCGACTGTTTGTTTGTTTGATTTTCTTTTACTGTTTCTGAGGCTGCGCCCGCCAGCGTCCTCCGGCGCAGTCCTGGTCGTTGCCATTGTTTTTCGCCGTGTACATTTCAGCAATTTGACCGACGATGTCGCCTCGGCCTCAGCCTCGTCCTGGGCAAATATTGAGGACTCATATTTGAGCGCATTAAGCCGTAGGCAACAGCGGGGCACGGAGCGGTTCAGCCTTGGGCCGGGCACCAGGACCAGCACCAGCACCAGGACCAGTGGCAGTGGCAGCCACACGGCGGGTGGTTGGTTGGGCTGCTGCTGCGGCCATTCAACTGCGCTGGCAGGAACACAACTCAAACTTAACCACTCACAACAACGGCAAGCAACGTCTGCCGTCTTCATTATCGGCCAACAATGCAAATGCAAATGCATATGCAGCAGGGGGGGAGGGGGTGGGGGCGCCCACAGCCTCGCCAGGAGGCAGGCCCAGCCGCCCGCCCGGCCCGAGCGATGGTCCTGGTGTCGTTCATTGTCGCATAATGAGCGAAAAATGCCTCCTATCGCCGGCTGTTGTTGGCTTTCGGTTGGCAGTCAGTCCTTCGTCCTTGTTCGTCCACCCGCTGTTGCCTTTCAATTGCTATGAAATTGTTGTGTTCAGGGTTTTAATATTTTCGTTGTTCTCGTTTTTGTGTCGTTACAGCACCGCCAGCATCCATTGAAATCAAAGGATATTCGCACAACTCAAAGGTGGAAGTCCGTGAGAATCAGGATCTCCTCCTCACTTGCGTCGTCGCCAACGCCAAGCCAGCTGCCCAAATCGTTTGGTATCGCGGCAACGTCGAATACAAGCCAGGTTAGTAGCCACCCGAAAAGATCTGCAAGGACCTCTGACTATAAGGAAGTCGAGTTCCCTAGTTTCTGTCTTCTTTTGTCTTTATTTTTGAAGGGGTTCCGGTCTATTCTTTAACAATTTAAAAGAGATAGAAAAAGAGAAGGAAAGAAAGCCGCAGACTATCTGCTAATCCGCTTGGCCAGTCGTGGAATCGCTGCTAAGGTCTGTGAGATTTTAAGACGGGAGAAAAAAGCCTGGGACCAGTTGGTGATGGTGGGAATCCTTAGCTTCTGAAGGCGAAGAAAGTGAAAGACTCAGGAGTGCAGCGATCGCTATAAAAAGAACCAACCAAACCAAACCAAACTAACCAAACTCCTCAGCTGAACTTCACTCGTCTGCTCAGCTGAACTCTCCGCTGTCTGTGCAGACCAACTAAGCCAGGCTGACTTTCCTGTGATTGACTTTTTGGAAAGTTGTCAAATGTCTGCCTTCCGCTTTTTTGCTCTTATTACGATCGATTTTTTCGGAACCCTGAATAAGAAAAAATCATCGATTCCCTTAAAGAGGAAAATTTGAGCTTCTCTCTCTTCAAACTCTTAAAAAGCGTGCTCTTAATTTCATAAATGGATTCATGGGTCCACTTTAGGGAGATGAATATTACTGAAAATGCTCTCGGTTTGTCCTGTTGGTCCTGCTTCACTTCACCTCCGTCAGCGCCTGACAGATGTCATTCCTCCTCCCTTAAAGGCAAACCCCTAGAAGAACCGTCATATTCCTTGGCCCAACGACCAGTTGGGATGATGTCCTGATTGGATGGGTAGCGCCAATTTCGAATAATGTCACCGTGCCCATCACCGTCACCGTTACTGTCACCGTTATCGATGGGCCAATGGAAGGGGTCAGCGTGGCCGATCCTGCGGGACGGACACTTGTCATAGGCCCGCCGCCACACGCAAGGACATCAAATTTAATGTCCACTTAAGCGAAGGAAGCAGGCGACGACTTCTCGGACAGACAGACGGACGGGCGGGACTATCGACCGGTGGGGCAGCTCAAAACAACACCAAAAGTTTAAATGGTCTAACTCCTGGTGGTGGGGGTGGGAGGAGGGGCAATCATCCACCTCCATTTTGATTCCCCGGAACCGGCACATGTGAATTTTGCTGGACGTAACCGTTGTCCGTCCGTCGACTCTTTTTTGGCTGATGACGATGCTTAAATAATAATTTTATACGACCCGCCCCGCCCCTTCCATCCACCGGCGCTTTCATCTGAATTTTATTTGTGCCTTGTCATTTTTCCGGGGGTAGCCAGCAAATTGGAAAAACGAGGCAAAGAACCGAAGCAGCAGCCGCCGCCGGAGAAGCCGTCGACCAAAAAAAAAAAATGCAAATGTCAACTTTGTGATGGCCGCTCCTCGATGCCAGAGCCTGAAGGCATCCTGGCTGGTGGCTGGGGGGTGGGGGACCCAACCATGAACGTTAGCCTTTATCGCTCAGGACTTTTAATTTTCATAATGATTATGATGAGTGTGTGGCCGTCCGTCCGCCCCACTGCTCGTCTGCCTGCGTGTGTTGTTTTGGTGGACGAAACATCGAAAGCCGATCCGCCGGCCCCCGCCTCTTTGTTTTAGGGGCGTGGCTGTGACCTACTGACGGTGCCTGTCATTTGGCGGCTGCGGCGGCTAACGAAATCATTTTAACACAACTGGCGCGTTAAAAATGCTTAAAATGTAAAATGCCCCGAGTCCTGGGTGAGGGAGGACGATGATGATGATGGCAGTTTTTTTTTCGGGGCAATGATAAAAAGCACAGAGAAATTCGTAAAAAAGCGTAAAAATGAGCGGCGCTTGGGCGCTGGCAAATCCAAAAGGAAATGTGAACAGCCGAGAAGGAAGCGCCGCCGCCGCCTCTGCCGCTGCCTGCGTCGCTGCATGATGAATTATGTTTATGACGCAATATGTTGCTGCGGCCGGACGAAGGACTGGCTGGCTGGCAAATGAACAGACGTCGGCATCCACCTCCCACCGCTTTTATGACAATGGCCAGGACCCGGCCAGCAGCCTCGGAATCCCAACCGTCCAGTCAGACAACCAGTGGGCGGGGGCGGGCCAGCCCGTTCGCATCATTTGCAAGCTGTCAGTGCCTGCGACTGCTCTCGTCCTTGTCCTCGTCGTCATAGTCCTTGGTTGGCTGCGACTTGTTTGGCTAACGGGTCTTGTCCAGAGGCGAGGCTCCTGCCGGCGGCACGGGCGGTTGGGGTCGCGTATGTGGCCACGGCTTAATGATGGGACGTCCACACAGGCAGCCCCCGGGCCCAGGCATTTGCTGATGATTTTGCAGAAGAGCAAAAGTGATATTTTCGGAACCGGGCGGGTGTGGGCGGGGTGGGTGGAAATTGCCAGGAAAATGGAAGCAAAATAGCGGATAATTTTTAGGTGTCATTCAAGTCGGTTATTCAGGCATCATAAGCCGAGGTGCTGCCCGAGATTATACACCATAAATAACAGTTACCCAGCCAGCACAACCCGCCCCCGGCAGTTAAAAGACACAAACAACAAAGATTTTAATTCATGTCCAGGGACAGCGTTTAATCGGAAAAGCAGTGGCAGGATTTCCAGATGGTTGGACAACAGAGTCCCCAAGAAATAAAACCAATCGTAGGATCGTTTTTATTTTAGCAAAAAAGCAAAGTTTTGATCTTGAGATTATATCTCATTTGGGTACTTCAATCTCATAATCTAGTGGTCTTTAAAATCGAACAATCTAACCCCCAAAAGCGCCTATAATTGGAAGAAAGGGATGATTGGAATCTTGGGATCCTTCTTCAAAAGAAGTCCCAAAAAGTCGGATTCATTTTTTATAATTTTCTGGATTTCAACTCTCGGTAGCAGCAGCGAATTTAGGGTTTCCTATCAGTTCTTCAAAGGCGAATCCTGAGTTCCTTTTGAAATCAAGTCTCTCCCTCAATTTTGCATCAAATTTGCAGTGTTTTATAATTTTTGGATCGGCTTAGATGTTTTTTTGAGCTTAATAAAATTTACTCGAGATTTCTCCCATTAAATCTCTTTAATCTCCAACCCCTAAGAAGTTTTCGGCAAAGGTTCCCCTACAAAAGTCGATGATTTCCATATATCTTCTTTTATAAGCATTTCTAACGATCTAGATCTTTAGAGAAGTTAAGGAATCTCAAGGCAAAACCTAATAAATCCTCTCTGTCAAGCTGTAAAACAGATCTCTCTTCCCTTTCTATTTTTAAGTTTAAATGATCCTTAAAATCCTCAATCTCATCTCTGTTCTTTTCTTTGCTCTCTTTCAATTGCAGATCACCCCGACGACAGGGTGGAGAGCACGGCGAGCAAACGCTTCACAACTACCTCAAGTCTGAAACTGAAGCCAGGATCCGATGATGACTACACGGAGTATTCGTGTCAGGCGAAGCACAAGGCCCTCCCGCCGGACATGCCCATGCGAGCGACTGTCCAATTGTCTGTGTTGTGTGAGTACCGCAAAACAAATGAGGTCCTGGCGGGGCCACCAAGAATGTCAAATGTGTGGGCCAGCAGGGGGAGGGGGTTTCGGGTTCTTTCATTAGAATTACGCGATTTTCGGGGTTCGGCTCCGCGGGTCGGCCTAATGTGCCGATTTAGCTCGTTAGGCGAAAATGGCAAAATGCATTCAATTCGCCGATAAATCAAGTGGCCAACGGGCCCCTGGCCGTCAGTTACCTTTCCCTCCACCCACACGCAACGTGACCCGCAGCAGGAAGGCTGGGATATTTGCGCCTACGCGTATGCAACGGCCCAGCCGAGGCTTCGGGGGCTTTGGGCCCGACTGCCGCCACTGCCACTAATTGCGCAATTGGCACGCGTTTTAATTAGTTTTTAAATTCTAATGCGGCGTGCAGCTGGTGCACGCACGAGTCCTGCTCCTGCTGCTGTGCGGACCGAAATGCAACCGATGCCCGCTCCGTTTGGATGCCGTAATCGATGGGCCGCGGCTGTTCACCGGTGAGGTCCTTGCAATGCTGGAATTGTTTTTATTGATTGTTGACCCGCCGCCCTAGCCGCCCGGCGAGTCCTCGTCCGGGGCCATTACGGACGTCATATTCAAATTAATTATGTTCTTTTATGCATCGGCACCGGCCGCGGCCCTGGACGCGCGGGGCTTCCTGGGAATGTTGATGGCGTGGGCGGTGGTTCGTTCGGCTGGCTTGGCTGGTTGGTTGCAGTGCTGATGCCGTTAATGACATAGATTTAATTGCCGGAGAGAAGCTTCGCGCAGATCCTGCCGCATTCAATTTGACTCACTTTTGCTCTCCGCACGCAATTTGTGGAATTTTTCTGGGGCGAATTGTATTTTTGTGCCGGCCAACAAACGACATTGGAATGTTTTCCAGGAATTTCAAAGCATTCAGCGAAAAGAAGGCATCTTGATTAATATTTCCGTGGAGGATAAAATATGAAGAATTTCAGGTTCTTTCAAGGCGAGTTTCAAGCGAGCGTTAAAGGCTTATTGGGAGTTCTTTTTCTTGTTTAAATGTCGAGGAATTAAGGCTTAAAAACCTTTTTTAAGAGATGATCTCTCACAGTCGTTTAGATTCTCTTTTGTACAAAGCACGGAGACTGTTCCCAATTTCAGTTATTAGAACGCTGAACGCGACTGTTCTCTTCTGGTGACCTTCCCACTTTTTCTATCGTTGGGAGCTCATCGATTGCTCGCCTCTTCCGCCGCTTGCGACTTATTGAGCTGATTGGACGCGACCGCTGTTATTTCGTGTTTCCTGGATTGGTTTTTTATAATAAATTTAACATTGATTTAAAGTCAGTCGGAGTCGAGCGGCGGCGACTCTTTCACTGTTTTGCGGTATTTACACTGTTATTAACCGCGGTCGCCTGCGTCAGTCAGCCGCACTGGAATCGAACCGCATTCGGTGGAGTGGAGTGGAGTGTCCTTAGCCCAGCGAGGAGTGCGTGACACGCGGGTTCGTGTCACGCCCTGTTGACCCGTTGGTGAGAAGGGAGAATGAAAAATCGAAAAATAATGCGTTCGACCACATAAACGATTTGTGGATGCAAACACTCCAATTAAAAACGGCACTGGCCGACCTTTTTGGTTGGCCACGCCCCTATCGCCATACGCCCTGTGGCAAGTAGAAATTGAATTTATTTTGCGGTGTTTGCCATTAAAAATTTAGAACTCACGGCAACTGATAGGCTCGGAATTTGGTTTCGCGGGAATGTAAAAGCTTTTCAAAGATATTAAGTGATGTGGAGACCAAAACAGATTCGAAGGTTTTCTATAAACGAAGCCGAGGTTCTTAAAATGCTTCAAGGTGTATTGAATTTAAGGAATAATATTTCGAAGGCTGGTATTATCGGCATGGCAAAGAAAAAGCAATCCAATTTATTGGGGTTAAAAGTAAACAATAAATCTTTTATTATGGCCTCAATATTCCAACAATTCTTCACTTAAGCTACAAATTGGATATTCTTTGAGGTCCCACGATGCATTTAAATTTTGTTGGTTGATTGCCTGCAAATTAGACCATTCTGCGGTATGCAGAGCTGCTTTCAGCCTATCGGCGGTTATCGATCGTTCATTTTTCTCACTATCGAGGTGAGAGTCTGGCAACTCTGCGGAGTCAGCTGTTTAGTCGTCCGCCTGCCTTAATAGAGAAATTGAACCCAACATTTAAAGCCACAACAAATAAGAGATAAAGGAGATTGATTTTGAATCCTGAAACTTATTGAAAATATTGGTACTTAAGTGACCGACATTCCGTTTATAACCGCGCAGCATAGAAACGAAAACGACCTCCTTAAAATACTGAAAGGAAACCGGAATCTTTGGAGTCATTTGGAGTACATAAGAAATCCATAATCCTCCCCGCCCAACAACCCAACAAAATAGTTATTAACCCTCTTCTTTTTGCCTTTTCTCTGCTTTGTTTTTTAGATCCGCCAGGACCACCGTACATCGAGGGCTATTCGCAGGGCGATATCCTGCGACGTGGACAGAACGTGGAGCTAATTTGTCGCAGCCGCGGCGGCAATCCGCCGGCCCAATTAATTTGGTACAAAAATGGCTCCCAAATACGCATGGCCTACAGGTGAGTCGGAAGGACCTCCCCCACCAAAAAAGAGGAAGTCCATTAAAAGCGACAAGCGCTAAGCCGAGCATCCTGCTAACCCTCCACTTTCTCTGCCTTGCAGGACCTCTGGCCGACTATCGGAAAACATTTACTCCTTCACCGCCGAGGCGGGCGACAATAAGGCGCGTTTCCGCTGCGAGGCCAGCAATGTGATGTCCCAGACTCCGCTCAAGGCGGAAGTCGATTTGGCTGTGCTATGTGAGTTACCACCCCCTCCCCGCCCCCCGCGCAGGCTTAATGCTAATGGCAGAGGCTCTTCAGATTTCGCACATATGTCGATGGGGCGAGAGACGACGGTCGGTCGGAATAATTTGGTCGGCTTTGTTATGCAGCCGGGCAATTTGGTCGGCAGCTGTCGGGCCCTTCAGGACGTCAGGCTGTCAGGCCGTCAGCCGGCACCTTTGCCAGTTTGCCTAATTGTATTTCGTTAATTTTCATATTTGCACACCCTGACAAGCCATCCCCAGCCCACCCCCGGCTGTCTGTTTGTCTGCTTTGTATGCCCGATGGGCGTGCTCTGATTTGAGCCTCCGTCCTCCGCTTTTTCGCTTGTTTTCTTTAGCAATTAGACGGCAACTGCTCCCGTTTCGACACCTCCCCCCGGCCAGCCAGCCGTGCTACTTGGCTTTGTCAAATCAAGCAATGCAAATTCTTTTCAAGTGCCAAATAGCTCGACTGCGGGTGCAGCGGCAGCGGCAGCAAGGACCTCCTTGTTACATGTGCATTCAACAATTGCAATCAAGCGCAATGCCAACAACGCGGCCCCAACGGCAGCCCCGTCTGCCGGCTCTGTGCACTTCTGGCGAGAGTCGTCGTTAGTCGTTATGAAATGCGACACTCTGACACCGCCAAGGATTTGCATGGCCCCCTCTCCCCACCACCCACCACCAACGAACCACTCAGGACACAGCTGGCTTCTTTGGGCTTCTCGCCCTGCTGCCTGTGTATGCAAATTGATGTCTTGAGACAACGCGGCGTATGAGTGATGCTCTCTAATTTGAAGCCTGCAGGAAGGCGTGCAGAAGAAACTGCCCAGCCACTCGGACAATGTGGCCTTTCATTGGCTACGCTTCCTCCCGCATTATTTATTTATGCGCCGGAGGGGAAGAAAAAAACGACTTCCGTGACGGGCCAGCGACCCACCTGCGCCCAAAATGAAGATGTATGGGCGGCGGCCCAGGCGTATGCGTGATATCCCCGTCCCCTCTAAGCTGCACTTATCCATCAAAGCGGAGTGCGTCTGGCAGCTGCACCAGGCGAATATTATGTTCCATCCCGGCCAACAACCTGTCACTCAACGCCAGTCAGCCAGTCAGTTGGTCGTTGGGGCCATCAGTGTTCATTTGCATGCCTGGCCGTCCGGGCGACTCTGATCCATTATTAATGCCCGACTAGCAATTTCATTACAATCCTCTAACCACTTGAATTTCGTTTTAGTTGCACCTTCGCATGTGACGGTGACAGGACCCACCGAGGCCCGCGTGGGCGACGTGGTGCCCTTGACATGCACGACGGCGCCTTCGAATCCCCCGGCCGAGATCAAGTGGATGGTGGGCGGCCGCCAGATACGCAATGCCACCTCCAAGACCTCAGCCAGTCCAGACGGTAAGCACCCATCCCCCCCAACTTACCCCAGTAATCGATGGAGTCTTTTCTGACCCAGGCGGCTGGTCGACGAGCTCGAACATCACAGCCACCGTGGAGCCGAACAAGCGATCGCTGGTGGTCATCTGCCACGGGCTGAACATGCAGCTCACGGAGAATGTGGTGTCCACACACACCATCAACGTGCTGTGTAAGTAGCGAGTCCTTTTCCTGTCAAGCATTCAGAGTGTATTAATTTTGGCTTTTGGAAGAGCTGGAAATTTAGTTGGGAGCATAATTTTTAAATTTGATTTTGCGTTTTCTGCAAGTTGAGGTAAATTTCAAAATCCTTAAAAAAATCATGGCCATGGAGAAAGCACTCGGGGCAGGAGACACCCAAGACGAGGAGAAGACCGAAGATATCTTTGCCGAGTTCCCGGAATGCGTGCCGCTTTCGGTCCTGGAACTCCAAGAGCAAGAGGCCAACGCCGTTGAGCCCACAGAACCGCCGAAGCCCAAGAAAAAGCAGAAACCCAAACAACCCAGAACCACCCAGCAGCTGGTCCGAGACTCCGTCTACCGCGAGCACCGCCGACGCGTCGAGCTGGCCACCAGCAAAATCGACACCGAGCCCCCCAAATTCCAGGCCACCCGGCTCACCGGGGTCAACAGCCTGCGGGACGATGCCCGCGTCTACATGAACCGCACCAAGGAGAACATCCAGCTGCTGGTGGAGATCTCGCGCACAATGCGCACCCACGGAGCCATCAATCCCTTCCGCTACGAGCAGGCCCACATTGTGTCCATGGTGCCGGGGGCCATCCTCCAGCTGGAGCGTTTGGAGCGCGACAATCGCGAGTTCGGCAAGCGGATCTTGGAGGTGCGCAGTGAGGTGGACTCGGGTCTCGACTATGCGACGGATCCGCGGCGGCGCCAGTACATGGACAAGCAGCGGCCGGAGGTGGTCCTGCGGATTCCTGAGACCACGCTGCACAAATACAAACCCTTCGAAATGAACCTGCCCACGACGGACAAGGAGCGCAAGCGGCTCTTCCGGCCGCGCATCTATTTCGACATTTACTTGAAGGATGCTCGTCCCTTGGGGCGCATAATTGTCCAGCTGTACACCGAGGCCGCTCCCCTGGTGGTCCTTGAGGTGGTGCGCGCCTGTTTGTGCAACAAGCACAAGCGCTTTTTGATCAAGCGGCTCTACCCGAACCTCTGGATGGAGCTGGACTTGCAGCTGCAGGAAAACTCGCCGCTCCACAAGCCGCTCGAGTACGACGCCAAGATCATCGACCACGGCCAGTCCAACTACGTGTTGTCCTTCAGCAAGGACTATGTCAAGGGCTTCTCCGACCACATGTGCGCCGCCCTCTCCTTCAAGCCGCTAAGGGTCGTGAACGGCACTCGCGTCGGTTTCGGTCGCATCATCAAAGGCACCAAGATCATCGAATGCCTGCAAAGCTACGGCACCAAAAATGGGAAACTCAGTCGCGGCATCATCTTCACCAGCTGTGGGCTGTTGTAGGTGTCCTGGAAGTCTCCTGCGCGTCGGCCGGGTCTTGTAAATTTTATGTATTCCGTGTAGTGATTTCTTTCGGTTCCTTTAGTGGACATTTTCTGATTGTAGGGCATCGACTAGTCTGAGTAAATTGTGATTTTGAAGTCGGTGGTTATAGGAATTGGGTCAGGGGAATTTGTAGATCTTGAATTGAAGGGGGAAGTCTACGAACAGGCTTTTAAGAATTATAGGGAGGATACTCAAAAGTCGCTGTAAAAATGGGAATGCCATTTGAGTCACTTAAGAGTCACCAAGGCGCCAGCACTTGGAGTTTACAGAGTTACTTCTGAGTCACTAAAGATTCGCAGAAGTCACTGCTTAATCACTGAAAAGAAGCTAAAGAATCAGTGTAGAATAATTAAATAATTCTTGCTGACATCTACCAACCTTGAAGAGGAATGCACTCATGAGTCGGAAAACAGTCACTAGAGTCACTGAAAAGTACTTAAAGATTCACTTAAGACTCACCAAAGAGTCACTAAGGAACTACTTAAGATTCGCCAATGAGTCAATAATGAGTCACTAAAAAGTCACAAAAGACTCACCAAAGAGTTACTTAGGAGTTACTTAAGATTCTCCAATGAGTCATTAAGGAGTCACTTAAGATTCACTACAAAGTCACTGAAGACTCACTAAAGAATCACCAAAGAGTCACTGAAGATTCACTAGTCACTGTAGAGTCCCCAAATAGTACCTGGTTCCAAATGAGTCGTCACTAAAGAGTCACTGCAGTCTTTAGTCACTGGGAAGTGACCATAAAATTGCTTTGGCTCTTCAACAGCCGCAATCCTCCATAATTCCATTAATTAAAGCATCCTTGTTATCGGCGAGACACCTTAAAAACAGTCGAAGGAAGTCACCATGAAATTACTTGCTTATTTCCTCAACCAGCCTGGACTCTTATCCTGCATTGTCTAAATTTCCATAAAGCCAGTGCATAGTCGAGGGATTGAAATCCTTATTAGTTTGCAAACCGCCGACTAATTAAAACTGAAGGTGCCAAAACTGGCCAGTAAATTAGTCACAGAAGCCGATATATCCTAATTTCTGGCTTGCCAGGATGCCTCACACCTGGCCGGAGAGTGTGTTGGGTTGTTTATCGTTTTGACTTCGACAGGCTGTCCACGTCCCTTCGACTGACGAACGACGCAGGACCGCTGGCGTCGCTGGGATAACAAACGCAAGTGTCTTAAACTCCATTATCCCGTGTTCGGCGTCACTCTTAATTTGCTTCAATTATAAGCGAGAGCGGCAGGAGAAGGAGGAAGAAAACAACCAAGGCAACGTCCAGTCGCCCGCCCGTCCTCCTGCTTGTCCTTGCCTTGGGGTGGCTGGTGATGGGGCGAATGACAGACGCCATTTTCCCTGCGTAAACAACACTCACCTTGGCCAACTTCGCTGCTCGTGTGTGTGTGTGTGTGTGTGTGTGAGTCCAGCGATATAGGGCAATTTGTCGTCTGCTTTGCGTAATCGATGGACCGGCCGAAGGACAGACGGATCCATCGATGGTGCGGGTAACTTACTCGATGGTTTAAACTGTCGTCCATAGAATTTATCATTTGCCTCACGTTTCCGCCTGCCAGCCATCGGGAGCAGGAGCTGGATTAGCAGCAGAAATGGCCTCGGGTGGAGCGAGCGAAGCGTCTTTGTTCTCGAAAGTTGCCTTGGATTTTTGGTTGCTCGGCTGCCCGGTTGCCCGGCAACTTGGCCGGTCTTTTATGTGTTGGGAGGACCCGGACCGCCCGCTGCTAAATTCACTCTTGCAATGCTAATTAATTTTTGTGTCCTGCAGAATCAAACCGAAGGACCACCACAGGGTTCTCTCGGCTGGCGAGATTTACATTTATTAGCCATACAGCGTGGGGTCTGGTGGTGGCTGACGGACTGCAGCGGCGGCCGCTCAAGGCCGCCCAAGGACCTGCCCGAACCTCCCCGGGACCTACGGCGGGGGGTTTGTGTAGATCCTTGTACTTTATGGGCAGCAAATTAAATGATTTTAATTTTTATTGTGCTTTCGACAGGGCGGCCGCCGCGGTTGGCTCTTTGCCTGCCCGCCGCCGGCCTCGATTCGAGGGGAGGGACTGGCGGCTGCTCGTCCTTGAGTTGCCTGCGGCCGAGCTTTGTTTGCTTTTTGGCTTTAATCAACATTTCGTTTTTGTGCTTTGCTCGCTCGCTCGTCTTTCGACGTTTTTTCTTCTATTTTTTTGGTGTTTGTTCTTTTTGCAGATCCACCCGCACCGCCATTAATTTCAGGCTACATGGAAGGACAAATTATCCCGGCCGGATCGGTGCAAAAACTGTTGTGCGTCTCCTCCGGCGGCAATCCGTTGGCAACGCTCACGTGGTACAAAAACGACAAGAGGGTGAGTCCTTTTTATTTTTTCTCTCTTTCCTTTCCTCTTTCTCTGCTCCTGCAGGACACAGAGGTGCTGATGGGAGGGCAGCACAAACATCCGCAAACACAATATGAGGGCATTTGTTGACCATTTCCGTTTCCGCTTTATGAGCTTAAAGTGCTAATGAGTGGCGAGTCGTGGGTGGCGGGAGGGCGGATTAAATTCCCGCTGGGCGAAGGACTGGCAGGCTGGCCGCTGGCAGGGCTGCAAATGAAAAATCAAAGCTTTCCTGTGGCTTTTTAAGTCTTTAATCTTTTAAAGAAAAACCGGGAGAGGCACAAACGAAAAGGGAAACAAGGTTTACGGGCTATTAAAAAAAGGAGGTGAAGATGAAGGCGTTCCTGGGTTTTTAAAACGAGTTTTAGTCTATGAAGAAGGAGAACTTAAGGAAAAAATAAGACAATGTCATTCTTTTTGAAAGATAATGCAAATTCAATTGCGTAAGAGGAGTTGATTTGATAGACAGACAAAAATACAGATGGTGAGTTCAACAGAAAATCAGTAACTGTAGAATAAGTGAGCGGGACGGTCAAGCCGACGAGGAGATAGAGAGAAAGATGGGCAGTTAGACAGATGGACAGATTGAGAGATGGACAGATAGACGATTAGACAGCTGTAGAGACGTACAGAAGCTGATCTGCGAGCAAATGGGTAATGAGGAAGACTGACAAGTTAGCGTCAGCCCAATAAGCTAGTGGATGCGCAGATGGGCAGTTCCGTACGTAGGCTTGAGGCGAATCCGAGCTACAGTCAGAGACGGAGATAGGCAGATGGGTGGACAAAGGCGGAGGCAGGGCTTTAAGAATAAACTCTTTTCATAATCCATTCACTCTGCCCATTCTCTCGCCCAATATGCTAGTGGATGGGCAGATGGACAGAAGCGTGCAAAACAGGGCTACAGTCAGAGACAGAGATGCGTTCAGATAGGCTGAGGCAATGCTCTGAGAACCCTCTGTCCATAAGCTATTCACACTGCCCTTTGTCTCACTGTCTTATAAACTAAATTCTCATCATCTGTCCGCCTATTCAGTCCCTCTATTCTGTGATATACAAGGGCAAAGAGATTCCCCGTCAATTAATGCATCCAAGCGCCTGATTCTTAAATGGATTATTCGATATTCATCTTCACTCTTTTGAGAATATAGAACTAGAAAAGGAAACTTTTCTGGTCCGCAACTGCTTAGTTATAAAGCTTAAAGAATTGAGTAGTTAACTTTCGATCTCTGCTTCCTCTTGAGTCAGAAAACAGACTTCTTTCCCATCTCTGATCCATCTCCTTTGGAATCAGAGAACACCTTCTTAGGCACTTATGCTCCGACTGGCAGTCACCGCCTCACACTCATCATCTCTTGCAATTCCCACACGATTTACGATCGGTCCTCCCCATTCATTCACCTGCCTTGTGCTTTTAACAACCTTCACCACGTTTTAAAATTCTCTGCCTGTGGTTGGTAATTTGCAGATCAATTCGGTGATACGGGCAGCTGACAAATCGATCTCGGCGGAGATAACCATCCTGGCCAATGTGACCGATAACCAGGCCCAATACCGCTGCGAAGCCTCGAACAGCGCCACGGAAATTCCCCTCTTCGAGTCCACCACCCTCAGTGTGCACTGTAAGTAGCCGTGTGTGTGTGTTGGTTGTGCGTGTGTTGGTGGGTTGACTTATCCTTTGTGCTCATCGCCATTACAGTCGCTCCGGAGACGGTGAAAATACGCATTGAACCGGAAGAACTGCGACCTGGCATGGAGGCGACCATCATTTGCGATTCAAGCTCGAGCAATCCACCGGCCAAGTTGTCCTGGTGGAAGGACGGCATACCCATTGAAGGTACGTAGAATTGGAAATTTGCCCAAGCCCAATGGCCGATCCATTGCTGCCTTCGTTGCTTGGCTGCTCTCCTGACTTACTGGCGCCGTTGTCAGAATGGCAGCGCCTGGCATTTCAAAGGGCGGATCCCCGACAACATCCGGTCTGGTTGCCAGCCAGCCAGGCCGTCCGTAAAGCAACGCCTATTTCTCAAACGCTCCCTCTCGCCCTGTGTCCTGTGCAGGCATTAACAACACATCGAAGCCGGGACTGTGGGGCGGCATCGTTTCGACGCTGGAGTTCAAAGTGAACGTCACCCGCGAGATGAACGGAGTCGTCTACACTTGCCAGAGCGCCAATGAGGCTCTGCAGCGGAGTGTGCACGAGGCCGTCAGCCTGGACGTTTTGTGTAAGTAGCCGACGACTAATTGAGCCATTAGTTTTAATCGTTCGACCAACTGACGCAGATCGGCCAAAGTTCGTGCCCCCGCCATCGTCCACGGTGGTGGGCGTCGAGGGGGAATCGCTGCAGGTCTCGCTGCAGGCGAATGCCAATCCACTGGCCGTGACCTATGCCTGGACCAAGGACGGAGTGCCCATTCCCCAGGACAGCAGCGCCAGTCCCAGCGAGCACCGCATCTTTGCCGATGGCCCGCAGCTCAACTTCACCAAGCTCCACAGGACCGATGCCGGGATCTATGCCTGCAGTGCGGTCAACTCCCAGGGCAAGGCCAGCATCAATATAACGGTGGTGGTGGAATGTAAGTAGTTGTTTTCAGCCTTGACAGGCAGCAGGTTAACTGGATATCCTTGCAGATGGCACCACCATCAAGGCGGTCTCGGAGAACATCATTGTCAATCCCGGCGAGGATGCCATGCTGTCCTGCAGCGTGGAGGGCAAGCCGCTGACCGAGGAGCATGTGAAGTGGGAGCGGGTGGGCTACAACTTCTCGATGAAGACGACGACGAGCTTTGCCAACGGCAGCTCCTTCCTGCACATCAGGAGCGCGCAGCGCGAGGATGTGGGCAATTTTCGCTGTGTGGCCGACAACCGCGTGGCCAATCCCACCAACCGCGATGTTTTACTGATTGTCAAGTGTAAGTTGGAGGCTCTACTCGACCTCAAGCTGACCTCTAAGTGGGATTTCTTGCTTGCAGTTGCCCCTGAAATCGCCAAGTCGCCAACGCTGCTGCGCGCGGCCAGCGGCACCGGCGAGCGCGGCCGGCTGCCCTGCCGGGCCCAGGGCTCCCCCAAGCCGCAGTTCACCTGGCGCCAGGACAACAAGGATCTGCCCATCAACCACACCTACAAGTACGAAGTCGAGGAGCGCAAAATCGACGCCCTCACCTACGAGTCCATGCTGATTGTGGAGAAGGTGGCCACCTCCGACTACGGCGCCTACGAATGCGTGGCCCGCAACGAGCTGGGCGAGTCGGTGGAGACGGTGCGCCTCAACGTCACCTCCCAGCCGGATCCGCCGCTCAGTCTGAACATTTTAAATGTCACCCACGACACGGTCACCGTGGCCTGGACGCCCGGCTTCGATGGAGGCCTAAAAGCCTCGTACAGGGTGCGCTACCGGTAGGTCTTCCCCTTGTACTTCATTGCACTTCAATTACCGGAAATGTCACACGCTCTCCGCTAATCAAATTGCAATCTCACTCGGCACTGCACTCACAATTTGCCATTTGGCATTTTCCCACTGGAATGCAAATTCCAATTATTCCACAGACTGGCCGACCGAGAGCACTACAAGTACATCGATGGGCTGCCCAACAGCCACAAGCTGACCATCAGCGGCCTGCGCATGAACTCGCTGTATTTGTTCTCCGTGACGGCCTACAATGATCTCGGGCAGAGCAAGTATCTGCCGGACTTGGCCCGCGCCCAGACCAAAGGTGAGTCGAGCCGACAAAATATTCAAATTAGCCGCGAGTTCCGCCCCGACATTGATTTATAAGAGCCGCCATTTGGCCTTTATGGCGGCCGGTTGCTGATGAAGTTGCTTTCGCCCACTGACTCTCTTTCGCCCCCTCACCAACATGCTGCACTTAATTGGAATTGTATTATGGCCATCAACGACACCGACGACGCATCCTGGCGGGCCTTTGCCTCTAGAAGCGCCCCCACCCTCGCAGCCGGCCTCGTCGCTGGGCGGCGGGCCGCCCACCACCAGCCAGACTCCGCTGGGCGGCACATCCGGCATGCTGCTGGTGGGCGTGGCCGCGGGCATCACCGTCGTCCTGCTCAACGTGTTCGTCATCGGCTGCTGTCTCCACAGGCGCAACGAGAAGCGCCTCAAGCGAGGTAGGCCCAGCGATCGCCAGAAATTACCAACTCTCATTGCTGGGTTTATAATTCCCATCGCTGGTTCTTCGGTCCTTTGGTGTGTTTTCTTTTAATTTGCGCGGCGTACGTGCCTGGGCGGCGGTCAGCGGCGGTCCTTCTAATTCGCGCTCCTTGCGGCGGTTTTACGTGATTTTTGCCTTTGGTTTCGTTTGATTTCGTTGCGTGCGGCGTCGGCGATTTCTCATTTCTTTTTCATATTTATTTATTATTCTAGTTTTATTTTTCAACCATATTTTCCTTTTTTTATTTTCATTTGTTATTTTTCTTTTTTTTTTCGTAACGTCGCAGGACTTGAAACGATGCCAACAGAGTTAACACAGGACTCCAGCTTTACACCGAACCTGGTCATCATTGGCATCTCGTTGGCAGCCTTTGGCTTTCTGCTGGTCAATGCGGCACTCGTTGCCTGGTTTTATGTTCATCAGAGGCGTAAAAAAGGTTCGTTTTTCAGCTCCCGCCCGCCGACTGGCCTCACTTGGCTTGTAGCACATTTTATCTCATTTTTATATGCCGGTCACTGGTTACTGGGCTTTTTATTAAGTCACTCCTGCTATAAGACATGTACGGCTCTCTCGCAGCTACCAAGTTTATTTTGGGGTTATTTCCAGCGACCGCACTCGCCGGCTTTACGGGAATTCGTGACCGACTTGCCGCCTGTGCTTCCTTCTCTTTAAGGCCTTGCGGTTTAGTGGCTCTTAAAGCTTGAGGACCACAGAAGTTTACTAGCTCGATTATGCGGATCTTAAGGGACTCAAAGGCGGAAGACTCTACTCAGAGTTCTAGGCGACAGTTCGTCTATCAGACAATTCCAGAGAATTGAAAAACGGCAGAGTCCACTGTTTCTTGGCTCAGATTCCCTTAGCACCTCTTAAAATCTGCCCAAGTCAAACCTTCTTTAATCTTTTATATTCAAGAACTAATTTTTTTGGTGAACTTTTCTTTTGTCGTAAAGATTTTGTGGAAAATTCAAGCCGACTCCCTTTTGCCCACATAAGTATGCTACATTTTCGCGCAAGCTGCAGAAATCGTGATTAGAAGGCGCCTGGCCGTCTCGGGTTTCAAAGACTTCCTTCCAGTAAATGGATCAAAGCTAGCGCCAGGATACATTTCGCGTCCTCCACTAACCTTCCTGCTAACCCTTGACGCCACTTCCGAGACGCTCTATAGGAAACGGGCGCGCCGGGCCACTTCCGTTGCACTGTACGCTGCTCGGTAAACAATTTCCCTCCAAATGCAGCCCACACTCACACACACGTATTTGCTCCCACTGTGTGTGTGTCTGTGTGTGGTCTTTTTGTAATTTCCGTGAACAACCAAAAGAAAGCGTGGCCAGGAAGTTGGAGCACAAAAAAAGAAGTCAGCCCGAAGAGCAGCCAACAAGAATATAATGATGACAGAAAATAATGATGCATCCTGACAATGGACTGCAGGACCTTTGCCATTTATATGGCGGCCAGAACAGCCTTGGCCAAGACGCCGGCTTCCGCTGGCCTTTCCCTCAACTTCGTTCGGCCGCCGTGGCCACGAAGACAAATGTGCACCATTTTCTCAACTGAATGCACAATTTCTCAGCAATCAGTTGGCCCGGCTCAGCTCGAGGCCGACGTGCCGACAGGACACGCCGTTTGCCGACGACAGGTTGCCGTTTGGCCTCATCAACGGATTGTTTATTAATTTGAAATTATATTTCACTGGGCACACCAGCCATCGTCATATTCATGCCTCCGATTCTTTGATTTCCCTGCCCAGCGACTTGGAAACGAAGCACCCTTCCCCGGTCGACTAGAAGATCCTGTTTTTACGGCCATCCTGCGGTGTATTTGCAATCTGCTGGCCAGGAACGTGCCAATCGCAAAAGTGCAGCCAACCAGCCACCAACTCCACATACATAATACCCCCATATATATTTGTGTGTGTATATATATCCTGAAATAATTTGGTGTGCTTCTTTGGGGGAAATTGCAATTTGTTTGGTCCCAGGATGAAAGCCAAACTGGCCAACGTTTACCAAATTATTTTCATTAAGCCGCATTGACACGCAAAGCAGTCAAATTGCTCCATCGGCGCACACACCCCACCCTCCTCCCCGGCTCTTCTGCATCGTAGAAGCATCCACAGCTTAATAGGACTTTGGAGTCCAAGACCATAGCATCAATATGTGTCCCTATCGTCGGGTCCCCCCCACACGCTCCAGCGATGCTCGCATGCCAATGAACTATGTTTGCATTTTGTGCCCACACGAAAAACACATGTAGATATGCAAAATTATGTGCCCCTTGCCACACATCAGAGTGCAATGCACGTGCCCGGCTCACGCACGATAATGGGTAGCCGTGTGGGGAAAAGGATTCCCGCTGCGGATTAAAAGCCAGCCAAATTTTGATTGAAACCCAAGCCAAAGAAGAAAGATGAATAAATGCGAAAGAAACGAAGAGGCAGGAGTCACGTGACTCACGCAGGCTAAGAGTCTTTTGGGTCAATGGTGGTCGCCTTTAGGTGGTCATGAATTATTTAGAGAAGGTTTATTCATAAAGATGCATGAAGCATGCCGAGAGGCTTAAGTCAAGCCAATCTCAGGCCAATCGTGAGTCGTGACACGAACTTTATGGGGCAGTTTTCCTTACTTGCCTCTCACGTGTCTCACGCATGAAGTGTTTTCATGTCTGAGTTCCTCTCATTTTTAAGGAAACCCGAAAATGGTCTTCACAAAACACAAATTTGGAGCCGTGAGTCGTGAAATTCTCACGTTTCACATTTATCAGAGACTTTGTGAAAAAGACTTCTATAGAACTCAACTCACTCACGCTGTCTTCGATATGAACTATAATCTATAATCTAGGGAGAGATATACAGAGAAAAATGGGATCCCCATCTTAGAAATTCTCAAGCATCTCAAAGTCAAAACGCTACTTAATTTACGAATCCAAAAGGCTCCCCCACGTTGCTTGCTTTATAAGCAGGTCCCTCCCTCTGTGGCTTCGAAGAAGGACCCAAAATAGCCAGCTCGAGTTCATTCATATGAATAAGTGAATGCCTGAAATTGCAGGACTCGTTGGTCGACTGCAATTGGCTGAGTTTTCTTTGCCATCTTTCATATTCCGTGCCCCGGCCCCGCCCACTGACCCCTGCACTGGCGACGCTTTTCACAAAGTCCCCCATCCGACATATGCAGCCATGTAAATGACCACACACACACACTCGCACACACTTGCCGACTCACCATGTGGACTTCCGACTTGATTAACTTTTGTGACTTTTAGCCCCGATTGTCAAACTTGCGAAAATGTTGTGTGGAAGAACGATCCAAAAAAAAAGGGTCGCTGGTTGAGCTTCGATTTTAATTAGGAGAAGGACGAGCCGTCCAGGCACTTAGAAGGCCGAGCATGAACTATAACCGCAGGACATAAATATAATAATTTTTTTCTTCCTCGTTATTATGGCAATTTTCTTTCATTCCCATTGCAGTGCAGCGGGTTCGGCAGGCTGTGTGTGTGTGTGTGTGTGTGAATAGAGGAATTCATATTTCAATTGTAATAGCAGTTTGTTACCAAACCTGCTAAGCGGAGCATGGCCAGCCCAAGGGGAAGGCTGCTGCTGCCTTGGAGGCAACATTTTTATGACAATGTCCGTTTTTCTCTGGGCCGAGAATAACTAACAATGGCCAACAGCATTTTTGGCTCCAACAGCCGAGTTGTCAGTGGAAATGGCCAAAAAAAACGACACACACACAGAAATACAGGCCAAAAATAAAAACCCAGCCGATGTTGGGGTTAAAAGCGGAAGCATTTCCGGCGGGGCGGGGCGGGGGCGGATGGAACGCTTCCATATCAATTTATAATCGGTTAGCAACCTAACCTCACTTTGGCTTCAGCTTTCCGAGGGAATTTAGAGCAGCGCTCGCCGTCAATAATACAATATTCACTTTGACAGCCACCAAAACTGACCAGCGCCCCCAAAAAATATACAAAATACATTATAGAAAGAGACACAGAGATATATAGAGAGAGAGAGGGAGAGGGAACTACACACATCCCAAGTAGAGTTGAGTGCGACACTTTTACGACTTGGCAGGGCAGAAAGTTTTATGCCAACTCTGCTGCTGCCGTTCCAGGAGCTGCGAGCGATAAAGCCGACCACCCCCCACCCCCCACCGGAAAACATTTGACTTTGACACTCTTTAAACAATTGACTACTCGAGTGGGCGGGGGGCGGGGTTGCGTGAGGAGCTGCACCATTGAATCAGCCAAAGATAAGCAGCCCAGAGCTGTGTGGCGAGCTGTCCAGGACACGGGACGATTGCCGGGTCCGGCAATTGCCTGACAGGGTAAAACTTTGCTGACTGCTGCTGCTTTTGCCTGCCAGCCGCCAGCCTCGGAGAAAGGAGGCAAGGAAAGTTCACAGCCCACTGGCCATGACTGTCTTGTATTTTTGGCAATCCAAAAATGATATAGGGGCGTTTTGGTTTTTTGGCCCACGACCACGCCAGCCAGCGATTGCTTTCAGGTATCTGCGCATTATAGACCAAAAAAAACTCCAAATAATTGAGGGCGTTGCTGGGGATCAAATTAGAAGAGCCCAAATCCTCAAAGCAACACCGACATTTCCCCGACATTTGCCGCCATCTGCGGTGCCATTAACGGTCCCGTTCCAACCGCAAAAGCTGTCTAAGCCGAGTTCCTCTATTCATGCAAAAAATATACGCTAGTTGTTGTTTTTGTTGCCGCTGCTGGCGGTCTGTTTTCGGCCTTCTGGCAGGCGGACGGGGCTGCCAGGATTTTGTGGCCTGGCGAATGCATAAGTGCAAAATTTGTAATCTCCGTCGAACATAAAATGCACAGGGCAGTCGGCAATAGCTCACTAGGTCGGGCCGCGGGGTCGTCCAGGCAACCACGAAAGTCGCCGAGATCCTCAGCCCCCAACACACACACACACGCGTGTGTATACAGTGCGGATTATTTGCTTGCTGTCCGGGCGAGAGACCTGCAAATATGCCAATGAAAAGCTAGCAGAACAAAGGCCCAAAGGAGGCTAAAGAAAGGACCAAACAGAAAACACAACAGACCAAAAGAACTAGACGAAAGGTTGGAAGGGAAGGCAGGAGGATTTCTCTACTCTTCTAATGAAAAGCTTCTGTACGAAGAAAATATGAAATGAGGGAATGAGTTGCATTAGAAACGGAATTTAAGAATATTATACATTTATAGTTTTGGATCAGAAACTGCTCGGGGATTATTAAAATATACAAAGATTTTCGGTTGATTAGGTAGCTTTCCAGTTCCGATCTGGATAATTAGTCCACCCTGATAACTTCAGAGTAGAAACGATTTTAGCTTCTGTAGATGGCAACTCTGTTTGGGATTTGAAGTCTGAGCCGCCAACACGATATATCGATAAATTAAAATAATTTAAGAAATATAAAGAGAATGTTTATGGGAGCAAATAAATCCCTTGATCTTAGAAAACTTTCTATTTGTCTTCTGCAAAGTTCCTCAACTTTAATTACTTTATATTAGAAACGATTTTTGCTCCTGCAGTGGGAAACTCTCTTTGGGATTGCAACCCTGAGTTGCCAGGGTCGCTGGCGAGACGATAAATCGATAAATTAAGAACCAAAAAAGACGCTCGTGAAAGCAAATAAATTTCCTTTAAAAAGCTGTTGGATTCTTAATATTTGAAGTGAATTTAAATATTTCCGCACACAGATGATTCGACGTCCAATTTGACGGGACATCTTTGCCCATTTGCAATTAAATGGGAAATCTTCTTTTTGGATTTATTTTGCGCGCCTTTCGGAAAAAAACGCACGCACAAAATTCAAATACTTTTAATGGATTAAACTGAATTCATTGGGCTCTGCGCACAAAAACCCAATTGTTGTCGGAATCGCATAAAACGAAAAAAAAAAAAGGAATACACCAACCACGGCGTGTTCTACGTAATGCCCGCCCATGGGCATCGAGAGGGGAAAAAATATAAAAAACATTAAAAACATTCACGCTCCAGTGCCGTAGATTTCAATAATTTGTTTGAAATTTCATATGCATTTGAGAGGTCATTTAAAAAACAGCCTGTCCTGGCGGCCACTACCCAGGATATGGTTCTGGGCTGGGTCAAATCGTTGGCTGTACTACGGTGAAGAATATTCACCAAATGGGATTAACCGGGGAATCAAAAGGGGTAAAAGGAAAATCCTCTTCTCTACTGATTAAGAAATCTAAAGTGAGGGGAATTGGGGAACCTTGGGCTTCATTAAAGATTTCTAAAGAACTCTTTCTTCTCAAATAAGTTCAGTTTCTAATCTTGGGAGCCCTCAAAATAAAATTCCCTAATCCTCGTTTATCTAGTATTTATTTTTTAAAACCCATTCTTTCTATCGCTAAAATTTTTCAATTACTCCCACTAACAGATCTCCGCAGAACCAGCAATGAGAGTTTGTAAGATTCTAAAACTTCCTTAACCCTATAAAAAAGCTGACATATTTATTCTGCCAAATCTTAATAATCGTTTTGTGTGATTTTCTCCTTTCCACGCTTCAATCTTCGCCTTGCCCTGGCTGCGCTTTCCTGAATGCCATGTGATTATTTGCAAATGAACCCCACAAATTGGCTCGCACTGATTTCCTCTTAACCGTGATCAACAAAACCAACAACCTCCACGATGATGACGACGATGATGGTCAAAAAAATTGTGAATATAAAAATCGAATGACGGCTTCACTGCGGCAAATGTGAATAATTAAATGCGCCGCCGTCGGTTTCCTCCTCTTGGCTTGCCCGGGCACTTTGACAACCGGACTCTTTGTTTTTTATGGATGGACCCTATATGCATTTGATTTGCATTGCCACGCCCAATCGATGCCGTCGCCGCCGCCGCCCAATCAATTTTTGTGCATGTCACTGCCAATTACACCTTTTCAATATTTGCGCGGATACTTTGGATTTTCCGGCGGGCTTTCCTTCGTTTTTTGCCCGGTCTCGGCCCCGTTTTTATGGTCTGGCTGGCCCGGCCGTGCATTCTGCAGTGGCGGAAACTACAAATCAGCCAGGCAAAACGGCCACCATCGAAATGTACGCGCCCAGCTCGTACAATGACACCGTCACCGGAGAGACCCTGTCCAGTGTGTCCGAGAAGAGCGAGTCCTACTCCAATGAGGGCAGTCAACCGGAATATATTGTGAGTACCAAAGGGGAGGAGGCGTCGGATGTGGGGATGCCGGGTTGGCTCGGCAGATTTTTTTGCGCTTTCCGTTTGTCCTTCGAACATGAATATGCATTTCATGGCGGCCCGGCGATTGTAGGCCGAGGACAATGGCCCAAAACGGTCAATTACTTACGGCTGAGTGTGAGCACAGCTAGTTCTCTGCAAATATTTGACAGCCCCGAGAACTGGCAGGCGGGAAGGTAATAGAAGCCGAGTAATTACATGACACAGAACTCGGAGGTCCTTGATGACACTGCCGAGGAAGAAAAGCGGCCGAGTCGGCAAGCCGGAAGCAGGCAGGCTGCCGGCGGATGCGGCTTGCCGCCGCCGTTAAGACGTCGTGATTAATTACCCTCCCCGACGACGGAGATGACGATGAGCTACGCCAGGACAAGGACAGCCTTGGGGAGAGCGGCCGAAACAAATCGTTTCAAATTATTAAAATCATTTATAACCAAAGTAATCTTGCTTACAACGCCGACCCCAGACCGCCAGCGGTCTTCACATTGCGCATACGCCAAGTGGACGGCGTTGTCAACTACGCGCCAGCGATTTCAACGCCTTCCGCCAGCATTAATGACCCGGCCCTGGCCAAGTGTCGAACAGTTTGTGAATTAGCCAGATTGCCAGGGAGAAGGAGGGCGAGGCTGCTGCCGTTGACACATTCGATTAACCGATTCGTTTTCTTTTCTCGCCCAGGACGAGACACGCAAAAAGGCCGCCTCCACTTACCTGGTGGAGAACACGGACATCCCGCCCAGATACCAAAAGGACGGCACTTTGCCGACGCTTTATCCCAACAACATTGGTAAGTCTGCGAGCCGCTGGCTCTCAATTAGAAAGCCAAAAGCTGGGTAAGGGGAGTGGCCTCTTTTTTTTTATAATTAACTCGCTGTGGATGCCCTTTGACCCCGCCGTCGAATGCACTGCTGACGGCCTGATTTTATGCCACGATTGCACAACTGCAATCAAAGTCCCTGGCGGATTTCACAGGAATAAAAACGAGAAAGGAAAACATTAAAAGGAGCACATCGGTTGGGTCGAGTTGGCTCCGCCGCGTGCGCTGGCTAAAAATTCAATTTCAATTGAACATCTCAATCTTAATTGTAATTGAGCAGTAAAGTTTTTACCCTGCTTGATTTTCAATTGAAAGGACCAACACACACACAGCCAGCCAGCCGCAACCGGATCCTTTTTCACGTAGAAATCTCTAAATCTCGATAACCGAATGCGCCCGTCAATGGCCCTGGGCGAGAGAAATATGCAATTGGATTGTATTACTCATTTCATGACCCATAGCAAAATTAAATGAAAGCTCTGCAGATTTTTAC